>JARACY010000150.1:0-133806 GCA_029255725.1 Scrobipalpa atriplicella
GCAAGACACAGAGGATGCCTGTTAAGGCACTGGCATTCTCACGCACCGACGGAACACAGCAAGTTGTTTGGCGCCGGACTCCGGTGAGAGGGTGGTAGCGAGCCAGGCGGCCCCTTGCGGAGCCTACAACCGCTTTGTTGGATCATACAGCCGAACTTATTCACAGGCAAGCCTGTGTTGCCGTTGCCCGGGGTGGACCACTAGGAGGTAGATCCCATCCCACCCCATTGACACATAAACAGGTGTTAACATAATTACCTATAAAAGTATCACACACTTAGCTAGTAGTATAAGGCGCGTCTGTCGTGGTCAAGTGGTTAGTGTTTATTCATTTCGATAACTAATGTAAAGCAGCCATCGCCGTGGCCTGGCCATGAATGGGTGACCGGTAGTGGTATACAACTCGAGCATTTTCGTGCTTCGGAAGGCACGTTAAATAAAATAAATAAATAAATAAATTGTCCTTTATTTCAGGCATTTTACATTGCACCCATATTTAACAATATAATCTTAAATTACATTGTATTATTAAAAATTAAATTAAATTAAGTTATATAAAATTGCAAGTTTGCTTATTAGCGTTACCGTTGGTCCCGGTTAATGTCGTAAATATTAGTCTTTTAGCTATGTCGGAGGCCATTGCTAAGCAGTGGCTTTTAAAAAGGCAGGCAGTTGGCTTGAAAAATCTGACAGCTGGGTTAACCACCTAACCTGGCAAAAGCCTAATCTAGGATTGGTCCAGGTTTCTCTTCTGGGTTGCGAAGTTCAGATGTCGCTCTGTGTAAAACCAGTACCTTCATTCATTCCCCTAGATTAGGTAGTCGACCCCGTGAAATACGGGAAAAGGCTAGGGAGATGGCGAAATTAATATAAATTAACAAGATACCATTGGATGGTACAGCACTGCAATGCTATTCAACACAACACGGAAAACCTGTATGTCTCTTTTTTTATTAATTTGGGAAGTATAGTATTAGATCAGCAAACTAAAAAGACTTATGCCCTATTTTAATAAAATAAACTCATAAAAAATAATGTTGCTGTGTGTGTGTAATTCGCGTTACTTTGAAACCCAAATATCTTCATGTATTTACAAAAATGTGTCATGCAAATGAAAACAGTTTACTTTGCAACAGATTTCTGAATATATAGTTCGAATAGTTCGATCAGTGGTCAGTGTATAAAATGAATAGATCTCTCATATCACTTTCGTTCTATCTGTGCATATCGCTAAATATAATAAATGGTGAAGTGTTTTCTTCTATATACAAGCTGGAACTTTTGATCGATACACAGAAAAATCTTATCGATAGCCTTGAAAATTTTATACAAAGTAATAAAAATCATGACATAATGTTAAAGAATTACTTGCGGAGACTGAAAATTGAGCACGATACTGCTATCTTTGATGTTCAAGCCTATGTAGGGAACCCAGTGAACAGTTTTAGATTAATCAAAAGGCTTACTATCGACGTTAATTTGACAGAAAAACTCAGAGCTGAAAGCTTTGTTTTGAACAAAAACCTCGCAGTGACATATCCTACGGAAGAAGATCTTCTTGGAGCAGCGGAAGGTTTGCTACGCCTGGAGACGGTATATGGACTAAGTAAACATTACCTTGCTAACGGAATATGGAATACATCTTACAGCCTGGAAGGAAGACCAATTGTGGAAAAATTCAACCCAATGACAATTAGTGATTGCTATGAGCTTGGTAAAGCCTTGTATAAAATCAAATATTTAAAGCATGGCTTAGAGTGGTTGAAAGTAGCCTTGAATAAAAAAGCTACTCAAGACGACCTATTTCCGGAAGAAAATGAAATCACTGTATCTGCTATCAATTTTGAAATCAGTAAGGGTAATAAAGTTACTGAAATGCTACGAAAAAAATTTTCACTTTGGTTTCATGAACTCTCATCTCGTATACCAAATATCAATAAACTAAATCCAGATGTCGTTAAAGAAATCTACGAGAAAGGTTTACAACCTTCAGAAGCAATTGAAGCACTAAAACGAGAAGAATATAATACAGCATCTCTAGACACATCAAGAGAACCGAGTTTTTCATACGCAGAAATATGCAAAGGATATACAAACAAATCAGAAACAAAAAATTACCATAACAACGTATGTTACTTTGCACAAGGTCCACACCCATTTCTAATTCTAGCACCTCTTAAAGCCGAGCGTTTGCATCGTGATCCTAACATCGTCCTATTCTATGATGCTATCAACAATGCAGAGATACACACTCTATATAACATTACGAAGCCGAGGCTAAAGCGTTGTGAAGTCGGCAACACTGACATTGACATTGAAGTAGCAAAAACCCGTATTTGCCAGATGGCGACCGCTAGATCTAATGATTCTTTAGTAGTAACACGCCTAAAAGCACGAGTGGCGTATATAACTGGAATGAACTTGGAAAATTCCGAGAACCTTAAAATAGTCAATTACGGTATAGGAGGCTATTATGCACCCCACTACGATTACTGGTCCAATGATAATATGATCGCAAAAGTAGGAAATCGAATAGCAACATTTGTTTTCTATATGTCAGAGGTGTATCAGGGAGGTGCCACGGCGTTTCCAAGACTTGGCCTGACGGTGTTCCCTGTCAAAGGTGCTGCGTTGTTCTGGACTAATCTTCTGCCGTCAGGTCACGGTAACCGACTGTCATATCACACTGCCTGCCCAGTGTTGAGAGGATCAAAATGGATAGCGACGCAGTGGATCAACCTGCGTGGCCAAGAGTTGATCCAACCTCGTCACATGAGATGATAAAATACGAAATTACTGATATACTAATAACTTATTTATTTTTGCTGAAAGATTCAGTACTTAATGACAAAAAAAATATTCTCTCAGATCAGGAATCATAGTGAAAAGTTGCAAACACCCAGTTTTCTTTTACATTGCTTGACCTAAACTTTTGCCATATCGTATCATTCATTTCATTATATAATATAAATGATGTGATGTGAGTTTTTTTAAGGTGTCTTTAATGTAATTCCCATTATTTTATTTACTCGACTATATAGTACTTAAGTATAAATATACCCATTGGTAACAAAAATGAAAACATACGAATCTTTCCTCTTCATAATATTAGGTATAGATTTGAATAGAAGGTCGAGATGCCCAAATAAGATAAACAAATAAGGAAAGTTACCGTCGTTTTTTTGATAAGTCTCAAGTGATACGTTTATCTCTCCTTGCACTTGAAGACGATACGACGTAACTATAAAAAACCCGTTGGTGCTTAAATCAGATATCGATCAGTCAGATAGTGGTGAACTGATGACGACGCTATGAATCACGATAGGGGGGTATTTGGTAGAAATAATACATAAAGCATTTGATAAAATCTGTATTGTACTGGATTCTCATATCAGTCATTATTTTGTGCATCAATGGACTCACGTCCCACATTCCCACTACAAGTATCCATGATTACCTAATGAGAAGACTCGGCCATGTGTGATTGTTAAAATTGTTTAAATAATAAAGAACTTTTTTTTTATGGGATTTCAAAATATCAAAATCGCAGACGGGCGGCGTTTAAACTTATATCACATTTTAGACTAGCTTTTTGGACCGTTAAGACTGGTTTTCCTATGGAAACAAAATATTTACCCGCGGTTAACAGCAACAGCCCATCTCCTGGGAAATGTAGCAAATGATAATAATAAATGAATTTTTAAAATTGGCTTTGTAAAATTTAAAAAATAATCAAAAAATTTATCACTCAATATTTCCTCTTTATAACATTAGTACCTATAGAAATTTGTTACTCTCTTCAGTGTATCAGTCGTTAAATAATAAGGTATTAAGATTATGAATCATAATCATGTAGTAATATAAATCACATAAAAATCACAATCAAATTACCTGAAAAGATTCCCTTATTGATAACGATAAATAAAGATATAATAGTCGTCATATCTTATCATTCACTTGAAAGTCAACTATTACATGTAGTCTTTATTTTATATCTTATTTTATAACTTCTCATGCTTCTTTTGTTGCGTTTAATCTGGAAATCAATTGTATATTTCAGTACCTATTATGTTGCAGGCATTTTGAAATATCAATTGATTTGTATAAGTGTTTGCTTTAGCAATACCATATTATATAATAGTTGAAAAATATTTATTCAGGTGGCTTTTGTAGGTCAATTGGAAATAAGACGTATTGGAGAATGTAATCAATTTATTCTATTATTATTTATTATAGTATCTAGCTGTGTATCTTTCAGGCTTTGATAATAAAATGCACTTTCATAGTATTTTATTTTATTACTGCTTTAACATGCTGTAACTTTACTAGTTTATATCATGAACTATTTTGGTCCATGGTTTCTATGAAGTTGTTAAAATAAACGATACTTTAAAAATATATAAGACTTGTAAAAAGTATGTAGAATTCACATCACATACCAAATGAACTAATAATTATGATAATTCCATGTTTCTCTCCCCAGTTTGAGGACTTCGCACTGGGCAACGCGGGTCGTCTACTAAAGAAATACCGCAACAAATACTGCACATTCAACGATGACATCCAGGGAACAGCCAGTGTGGCCGTGGCCGGGCTTATGGCCGCTACCAGGGAAACTAAGAGAAGACTCTCGGAGAATATCTTCCTCTTTCTTGGGTGCTGGATCGGTAAGTCTTATCACTTGAGCATTAGAGTCCAATTTTCAACGATGACATCCAGGGAAGAGGCAGTGTGGCAACCCAAGTCTTATTTCTTGAGAATAAAGGTTAGACCGCACTTTTGCTTAGCTGCAGCGGAGCGAAATGATTCTTTGTATGAAAATGTATGAGATGTACCGCACTGCAGCAGCACTGCAGCGGAGTGACAAAAACTGTCAAAAATATATAAGTGACATTGCCGCGTCGCTCCGCTGCAGCCGTGCGCGTCGCCTGCGTGGAGGGCTTACAGCTACATCGTTTAACTAAAGTACTATATAGTCGAGTAAATAAAATAATGGGAATTACATTAAAGACACCTTAAAAAAACTCACATCACATCATTTATATTATATAATGAAATGAATGATACGATATGGCAAAAGTTTAGGTCAAGCAATGTAAAAGAAAACTGGGTGTTTGCAACTTTTCACTATGATTCCTGATCTGAGAGAATATTTTTTTTTGTCATTAAGTACTGAATCTTTCAGCAAAAATAAATAAGTTATTAGTATATCAGTAATTTCGTATTTTATCATCTCATGTGACGAGGTTGGATCAACTCTTGGCCACGCAGGTTGATCCACTGCGTCGCTATCCATTTTGATCCTCTCAACACTGGGCAGGCAGTGTGATATGACAGTCGGTTACCGTGACCTGACGGCAGAAGATTAGTCCAGAACAACGCAGCACCTTTGACAGGGAACACCGTCAGGCCAAGTCTTGGAAACGCCGTGGCACCTCCCTGATACACCTCTGACATATAGAAAACAAATGTTGCTATTCGATTTCCTACTTTTGCGATCATATTATCATTGGACCAGTAATCGTAGTGGGGTGCATAATAGCCTCCTATACCGTAATTGACTATTTTAAGGTTCTCGGAATTTTCCAAGTTCATTCCAGTTATATACGCCACTCGTGCTTTTAGGCGTGTTACTACTAAAGAATCATTAGATCTAGCGGTCGCCATCTGGCAAATACGGGTTTTTGCTACTTCAATGTCAATGTCAGTGTTGCCGACTTCACAACGCTTTAGCCTCGGCTTCGTAATGTTATATAGAGTGTGTATCTCTGCATTGTTGATAGCATCATAGAATAGGACGATGTTAGGATCACGATGCAAACGCTCGGCTTTAAGAGGTGCTAGAATTAGAAATGGGTGTGGACCTTGTGCAAAGTAACATACGTTGTTATGGTAATTTTTTGTTTCTGATTTGTTTGTATATCCTTTGCATATTTCTGCGTATGAAAAACTCGGTTCTCTTGATGTGTCTAGAGATGCTGTATTATATTCTTCTCGTTTTAGTGCTTCAATTGCTTCTGAAGGTTGTAAACCTTTCTCGTAGATTTCTTTAACGACATCTGGATTTAGTTTATTGATATTTGGTATACGAGATGAGAGTTCATGAAACCAAAGTGAAAATTTTTTTCGTAGCATTTCAGTAACTTTATTACCCTTACTGATTTCAAAATTGATAGCAGATACAGTGATTTCATTTTCTTCCGGAAATAGGTCGTCTTGAGTAGCTTTTTTATTCAAGGCTACTTTCAACCACTCTAAGCCATGCTTTAAATATTTGATTTTATACAAGGCTTTACCAAGCTCATAGCAATCACTAATTGTCATTGGGTTGAATTTTTCCACAATTGGTCTTCCTTCCAGGCTGTAAGATGTATTCCATATTCCGTTAGCAAGGTAATGTTTACTTAGTCCATATACCGTCTCCAGGCGTAGCAAACCTTCCGCTGCTCCAAGAAGATCTTCTTCCGTAGGATATGTCACTGCGAGGTTTTTGTTCAAAACAAAGCTTTCAGCTCTGAGTTTTTCTGTCAAATTAACGTCGATAGTAAGCCTTTTGATTAATCTAAAACTGTTCACTGGGTTCCCTACATAGGCTTGAACATCAAAGATAGCAGTATCGTGCTCAATTTTCAGTCTCCGCAAGTAATTCTTTAACATTATGTCATGATTTTTATTACTTTGTATAAAATTTTCAAGGCTATCGATAAGATTTTTCTGTGTATCGATCAAAAGTTCCAGCTTGTATATAGAAGAAAACACTTCACCATTTATTATATTTAGCGATATGCACAGATAGAACGAAAGTGATATGAGAGATCTATTCATTTTATACACTGACCACTGATCGAACTATTCGAACTATATATTCAGAAATCTGTTGCAAAGTAAACTGTTTTCATTTGCATGACACATTTTTGTAAATACATGAAGATATTTGGGTTTCAAAGTAACGCGAATTACACACACACAGCAACATTATTTTTTATGAGTTTATTTTATTAAAATAGGGCATAAGTCTTTTTAGTTTGCTGATCTAATACTATACTTCCCAAATTAATAAAAAAAGAGACATACAGGTTTTCCGTGTTGTGTTGAATAGCATTGCAGTGCTGTACCATCCAATGGTATCTTGTTAATTTATATTAATTTCGCCATCTCCCTAGCCTTTTCCCGTATTTCACGGGGTCGACTACCTAATCTAGGGGAATGAATGAAGGTACTGGTTTTACACAGAGCGACATCTGAACTTCGCAACCCAGAAGAGAAACCTGGACCAATCCTAGATTAGGCTTTTGCCAGGTTAGGTGGTTAACCCAGCTGTCAGATTTTTCAAGCCAACTGCCTGCCTTTTTAAAAGCCACTGCTTAGCAATGGCCTCCGACATAGCTAAAAGACTAATATTTACGACATTAACCGGGACCAACGGTAACGCTAATAAGCAAACTTGCAATTTTATATAACTTAATTTAATTTAATTTTTAATAATACAATGTAATTTAAGATTATATTGTTAAATATGGGTGCAATGTAAAATGCCTGAAATAAAGGACAATTTATTTATTTATTTATTTTATTTAACGTGCCTTCCGAAGCACGAAAATGCTCGAGTTGTATACCACTACCGGTCACCCATTCATGGCCAGGCCACGGCGATGGCTGCTTTACATTAGTTATCGAAATGAATAAACACTAACCACTTGACCACGAGCGCGCCTTATACTACTAGCTAAGTGTGTGATACTTTTATAGGTAATTATGTTAACACCTGTTTATGTGTCAATGGGGTGGGATGGGATCTACCTCCTAGTGGTCCACCCCGGGCAACGGCAACACAGGCTTGCCTGTGAATAAGTTCGGCTGTATGATCCCAACAAAGCGGTTGTAGGCTCCGCAAGGGGCCGCCTGGCTCGCTACCACCCTCTCACCGGAGTCCGGCGCCAAACAACTTGCTGTGTTCCGTCGGTGCGTGAGAATGCCAGTGCCTTAACAGGCATCCTCTGGGTTTGCTCTCTCAATCGTTGACTCTGTCTAGAGTCAAGGGCAAACCCATTCCGAAAAAAAAAAACAACAAAAAAAACATTCTAAGCAATAAGAATAAAGAATCTTTAATCTTACTGTCAAAAGGAACAACCGGTCTGGCTCTGGCGGGGCATTACCCCATATATTTTTGGGGGTGTCGCAAAAGCCTCTTCGTCAAGTGCAGTGAGATGTAAGTGTTTATGAGGCTGATGTAGTAATGTGGAAAGCAACTTCGAGTAATGTAGGTAGATATATCTTCGCGTGTATAATCTACTTAAAATTGGTAATGAATTCTTGAATTCGGTAAATAAACGGTTTCCAAACAATATCCATCTTTTATTTACCGTTCTGTTTGTTGATTGCTGTGTTATGTACAAACAAGGTCCAAATATTTCTCGTAGTTTCAGGTCTTTTACTATTAAATTAAATTTTAAATACATTGTATATGTGTGAACTTATATAAATAACGTAAAACTAATGCAAGGTCTGCTATAGCCCATTAGGTAGAACGATGTAGGTAGGTACATAACATACATTTACAAATGCACTTTTATAGATAAAACAGTGGTGAACAAAGACCCGATGGGTTTCGTGTTCTTCGACATTCATTACAATGGCCTCAATTCACGCCGTCCAGTTACTAATTCTAATTCGTAGTAGCGCTGTCACTTTCTTAACTTTGACATAAGAACAGGATAGCAAACAAATACGTGAGTTTGACATTTCTTATCTGACATAAGACTGCTTAAATTAATTAAAATTAGTGAGCACGCTCTATGGTCATTCCTTATTTAAAGCGCCGTACGTCAAATTAAGAATGTCAAAGTCACGTGTTTGTTTGCTATCCTGTTCTTATGTCAAATTTAAGAAAATGACAGCGCTACTAAGAATTAAAATTAGTAATAGTGCGTCCTGAATTAACACCAATATATAAAATTCACAGGTTCCAACCAGCTTCCCATGATTTCTACTTTCGAAATAGATTCCATTCTCACATTCAATTCCTAGTTAGGCTTTCCATGAAATCTCAACCTAGCCCGTAAAAATAAAAATTATAATCATTTGCCTTTAGAAACAGAAACGGAACTAATTTCCTTAATATATTTTTTTCAGGCAGCCAACGGTATTGCCAACCTAACAGTGGCAGCCATGATGGCGGATGGTCTGACCGAGAAACAAGCGAGAGATCGCGTGTACATGTTCGACATCGAAGGTCTTCTATCTACGCGTCGTCCGGGAGGAGTTCCTGAACACGCTAAAGCTTTTGGCAAGGATATTGAACCCGAAAAGGACTTTGAAGCCTGTGTCGCTAAGATCAAGCCCAGTTGTCTTATTGGTAAGTGCTGCCGATTCGGTTACAGAACCAACTTAACTTATTTAAGTTTAGTCCTGTCACTTTCCATCTCGAGCGAACAGAAAAGGATGGCAGTACAGACGGACTCTTATAAACCTGTCACATAGATCGAATGCACGAAACGAAACGCATTTTAGTCGGGAGCCTTCCACATCACAACTTAATTTGACTTATTTTGAGCGTTATACGTCAGTTTGACACAATTATGTTATGCTGTCTCTATTTTATTCAAATTTTAGAAAGTGACAGGACTAAACTTAAATTAGTTAATTTGAAGTTGTTTACGAATCGAGGCCGGTGTCTGACCTATTCAAGTTCGATGTTAGCATAAAGCACTTGGAAAGAATATCGAACAGAATCGAAAGCACAAGCTGTTTATTTCTTGAAATTATCTCATTTATATCAACCGCAGTAAAAGATTGAATATTACCGTATTTTTCCAATTTAGAAATGTCACATTTCCACCGTGGTTTTAAATATGTCTATTTACATTCCAGGTTGTTCTACAGTAGGAGGCGCTTTCACGCCGACGGTTCTGAAGCAAATGGCCAGTAACACCAACAGACCAGTGATATTTGCGCTATCCAACCCCACCAGCAAAGCTGAGTGCACTGCGCAAGATGCCTATGACCATACTGAGGTAGATAACGGCACTTTTAGGAATTTATTGGCTATAGTTTCATCTTGGAGTCTAAACTTTGGGGTGCAAGCTAATAGTATTAGATGTTGTAAGTTTGTTTCCGTTCGCTAAGACAATGCAGACTGAAATGCCTAATTGTCTGACAAATAAGGTGATTCCCGTCGACGTCCTTTACAGCTAATTTTCAAAACTCGCAGATAGAAGAACACCAACGATATTTACTTATCTACTCCGTAACCTCGAGAGATATTTGCGTACATAATGCGTAATTTTTATCATCATAAAAAATATCCCTTTCATCCCCAGGGCCGCTGCATCTTTGCGTCGGGCTCGCCGTTCCCGCCAGTGCAGTACAACGGCAACACCTACCACACGGGGCAGGGCAACAACTCATACATATTCCCGGGAGTTGCGCTCGGAGTCATCGCCACAGCCACGCACCACATACCCGAGACCATGTTCCTTACCGCTGCTAGGGTCAGTATTAATATTTTAATCTTCTTGTCAAAATTATATGTCAATACAACAATATCATACAAACCATCCAATCAATCAACATTTATCATGTAATTAATAAATCTAAACCCATCAACAAACCAATTGACCAATCAATAACCAAACCGACCAGTCAATCAATCAACCAACCGACCAATCAATCAACCAAGCGACCAATCAATAACCCAACCGACCAGTTAATCAATCAACCAACCGATCAATCAATCAACCAAGCGACCAATCAATCAACCAAGCGACCAATCAATCAACCAAGCGACCGGTCGGTGACCAGTCAATAAATCAACCGACCAATCAACAAACGAACTAATTTATCGACAAACAAATTGACCTATCAACAAACGAATCGACCAATCTACAAATCAATCGACCTAAATTAACCCACAGACTAATCAACAAACTAACCGATCAAATGATCAATAAATCAGTCCAGTAAAACGCTAAGACTTAAAAATCTGAAATATTACATGTCTATTTCAGACTCTGGCGAACTACGTTAGCGATTCCGACCTGGCTATGGGCCGCATCTACCCCTCGCTCTCCGAGGTCATGGACATCTCCGTCGCCATCGCCATCGAGGTCGCTAAGATGGCTTATGATGAAGGTATGTCGTTATGTCTATGTGGGATTACATTTATGTGGCGAATGAGTAGTTTCAGAACGACGATAGGGTGCATGATTAATTTTTTAGATGGAGAAGTGAAAAATAGTTCACTGAAACTCTATGAACATACTGATTTTACAATATTCTCTAGATCTAGAAGAACGCGAGTATATAATTCTAGGAGTTTTAGCGCTCCATGTCCGGTATAGCAGAAAATAATACTCCTTGCCAAGATTTTTGAACGTCTTACATTTTATTCATGTTTGTTGTTTATATGATAGATGATGATTAAAAACCCACGATTGAGCAAACGCTCACACATCCAGTTGATTCATTATCAATTTGGCGGCATAATCAAATTGGCTGTTCACTTGATTGTCCTAAGGAACTACGACGTCGTAGTGCTTTATTTTCTATATTTATTGTTCAAACAAACAGGTGTTTTTGTTTTCTCTTGACGAATTTTGCGACAGATGAATGTATTTGCTTGCGCCTTTCAAAGTGTTGTATTGGTACCCATTCATTTCCTGAATAAGTCTATATTGTAGACGTTTAAACTAAAATTTTATCTCCTTTTACCCGCAGGAGTCGGATCATTTTACCCCAAGCCATTGAATTTCAAAACGCACATAGAGAATTTCCGTTATAATTTCTGTTACGAAGTGAATTTACCAGAGCGCTATGAGTGGCCAAAAGCACCGGTCGTTGACTATAGCCGGTGTAAGGGACACATGATACCTTTTCATTAAAACCACTTACGAAGAAGTCAAGTTTGGTTTTGTCAATATATTTTAAGTTTAAGGTGACGCCATTTTGATATTTGAGTAGTTAGTCGGGTACTTATCGTCTTTCGAGGGTCTTATAGACCTATATCTATGTATCTAACTCTCAAATACTTGTATTATTAATACACTTAAAGTATGATTTATATGTAGGTTTAGAAAACGTAGGTAAAAAGTAGAAAAATACTTGTATGCATGTATCCAGAACGGTCAAATTATATTTATAGTAAACATAAGGGTAGCTTAAGTAAATAATTTTCAGTACCTACCTCTACTAGTTGTATCTAGTATTTATCTATGCCAGTGCTAATCCTAAGCGTCTCAGTAGATATAAGGCAGACATTCGTTCACTGCTCAAGCTTATACCAAACATAAATGATAAAATGACCCGCAGCTTTGTTTGTCCCCGTATTATGTACTCTATGGTCCCGATCTCGAGATCGATTTTAAGTCAGGCAGATATTACTTACTTACGTTAAAGTACGACATTCTTCCCTATTCTTGACTATATATTCAAGATATTTGAATATTGATTTTTAAGTTATTCAGCAGTCGCCGTTTTACGGTATTTATTTCAAAAAGCTAACCGTCTCATCCAACTTTACCTTCCAAAACGATTATTCTAAAACCTGCAAAACATTCCAGGTTTAGCCTCCGTATACCCGGAGCCAAAGGACATCCCGAAGCACATCGCCAACCAAATGTACAACTTCTACTACGAGAGCGCGATGCCCGTCACCTGGGACTGGAAACCAGAGGAGAAGTTCAACGTAAGACCCATACAACCCGTGCAGAAGAACATCTAAACTATAAGTAGTCAATTTACACTTATTTATTTACGAGATGACGGTTTTTGGAACTTGGATACAAGAAGGATTAAAGTAACGAGCTTACTGTACAAGCAAATCAAAGTACAGTGGATTAAATAAGAGATAAATGATTTCTGAGATTGTGCTGATTACTGTACTACGAGTACTAGGTACAAGTTAACAGAATATTCAGAGTAAATAAAACTCTTACATAACGCAGGGGTTGTAAAATAACTAAAAATATAAAATATGGAAACCGAAATAAAACACTCGGCTACCCACTTGTGGGTTTGATTTTGATGGAGGTACTGACCTCGACGTTTCGACCATATACGAAGGTCTTCATGAGGAGCATAGTTTATAAAGAAATTTAGCACTTGTTCGTCGATTAAAACATGGAGATCAATTTTGGCGCATCCAGTTCCATGAAATCTTCATCAATTTTGTGTGTGTGAAGGAAAGCGAAAGATCATTATAAGATGTTACAGTGAGGGGACAAACAGATGTGTCTCGTAGCTCAAAGTTTTAGTTTACTACGTGCATTTCAACATGGAATGTTTTAGTTTACGTTTGAAATGTGCACTCAGATCTACTATTTAACGTAGTCCTTTTGTAGATAATTTTTCTTTAACAAATTATTATGTAGATAGGTTTTATTCTTTGTGGCGTCCAACGCCTTACGTTTACAGGAGAGTTTGGTTTTTTCACGTATTATTTTTACACGAAGTATTATTATAACAGTATGATTTTATTTACCAGCATGTGATTGCAACCCTGGGATTCATATATCTGTGCTTTTATGGCATTTACGACGTTGCCTCTACCGTTGCCTATTTATTTTACTTAGATTAATGTTCGACTAACGAGTTTCAAAGGTAGTAGATTTTGAGGTAGTAGGTTAATGATTGTATTAAAAACAAATCATACTTAAGACCAGTGTTGACACAGCGAAAGGAAGAGACAGAAATTTTTAATTTTCATAAACAAAACACTTTTTTTCTGTCGATGAGGTAAACACACTATTGACTTCTTTTAAATCTTCCAAATGTTCGAATAGTGGCCTTTTGACATTTTTTTAAGATTTTAACTTCATTACCATCCGTACAGCCGAATAAGGAACGCGCCAGTTCAGTATTAGATTGAAAGTATTTGGTTCTTACGATAGTATTTTCACGCTCCTTATGTTTTTTATCTTATCGTCACGCACTGAAGAGTTTATGATACCTTACGTCACTGTACTTGTGGTAGGTTCAAATTGTATGCTTGTTATGAAAACATTATGTCTAGTGATGTGATTGATGGGAGACCTTAATCTGGTTTTATCTGGTTGATGGTTTAGATCCATGGTCTCCATATTATCTGTCGAGTCGAACAGAATGATACCTAACTGGTTTTTTATAGATCTTACGATTTATTTATGTTTATTTTTAAGATTATTTTTCTATACTAGCAAGGGCTGTTTCACTAAAGTGAATTTTAACGATCAGTTTGTCTCATGCGAAACGTAACATGTCTAGTCACTCCAGCATTAATATCAAATGCAGGTCATCTATTTATGCATTTTACATCAACTTATTATTAAGTATTAAACCAATATGGAATACAAAGAAAGACATTTTAGAAAATACTTTAGAAAGATCTAGAATTTAAATTATGAAACCAAGTGTTATTATTGTAGAAACTTTCGCGGTTTAATTTATATAAATGGATTATAAAGATGCAAACTGAAAGAGTATTCTTTCGATCGCTATTTATGTGGTAGTGATTTTGATTGTGTCTTTATCTTCACAATAAAGTAGTTATTGTCCTATGGATTTTGTCGGTTAATTATAAAAATACACGATGTATTTTTCGTCACTAAATACTTACATAGGAAAACATCCTTTCCTTTTTCTGGTGACAAGAACGCATCGTCTATGTTTCGCTTTATACTTGTCTACTTAATTTGGTTGTGTATTTCCACTTTTACAACCCGATGCAATATTATATTATATTAACAATATAACTACAGTTGACTATAACTATCCTCTAAGTATTAATAAAATTAGATTTATGCCACGTTAGGTATTTACATGATTATCCTTAGTGTATTGACTCAGAAAGGGATTCTGATTTCAGTATTTGAATAGTGAGACAAATTGTTTTCGCTGAGCGAAATAATAAATTATGTTTTTATTTAATTAAGGTTCATTTTATGTTATTGTGTTACGTGTCGTCAGAATGATACAAGTGATTATGTTGCTGTGACGAAGTACCTATGTTGAAAGTTTTGAACTAACTGTACAAAATGTGTTTATTTCGCAAATATTTACCTATTTATGTTAACGTTTGATTTTGAAACTATTATGAAAGAAATAAATTGGGAAACCAACAAAATATAGGGTGTAAAAAAATTGCTGACCACATTTTAGGGTGTGATTCTACCCACGAAACTTTCCCTAAAGAACATAGAAATACGAAAGAAGAATTTGGCCATCCCATATTGTCCTTCCAGTTTTTTTTTTCATTTTCTGTATAATACAGAGATGTACTAATTTAATGATGAATATTTGCGAAATAGAACTTGTAATTAAAAATGTGTTATTTGTTTTTTTTTTAATCGATGTTTACTTGCAAATATTGTGTGTATGGTTTCAACGTTTTTATGTTCATTGTAAAATACAAAATAATGTAAATAATTTCATGGTTTACTCCATAATTTGTCAATTAATTTGCGTTCCCTGTTGCGTCCTTTGGTCACTGGGTTTGGTTGGTTTATTGATTAAATTGTTACTTAGGTACAATAATTATGGATGTTACTTATTAAACAATGTTCGAAACACGATTATTCGAGTTTAATTTTTAGAATAGACGTGTGGAAGCCTTTACACAAAAAAACAATAATAATAAGCGGGGAGTAGCGTAGGCTTTTCAAAAATACTTATAAACTGAGGTCACTGCGCAGTAAAGGAATTAATAACAGCGTTACCCGTAGCATCTCGTATAGATCTTGTGGAGTGCAGGTCTTGGGGCATTGTGAACATTTAATTAGTATCACCTTATACGAATCAAATATGATGCTAAACTGTAAATGCCACACCCTTGTTTTTTGTATCCTGTAAAAACTTCTTTCGAACTACACCTTTCTTCACTTACGCATCCTTCTTGTTAAGGACTATTACCATAGAGAATCTTGGAGTGCGTTCACGCATGCACCTAGGGGAAACCGTTAGAGCGACTTTTTATCTGACAGCTCGCGTAAACCCCCCGTTCATGCACGCACTTGCACCTGTCAGGATGAAATTTCCCCTGACAGGCGCTTCAAAACGCGGTTTTATCAACTGTCATAGTGAAAAGTTCCCCTAATCTTGCGCTAACCAAACGCCCGTGAACGTAGTACCCCTGTATGCCAGACACAAAGTACTATACTATTACCCTAACGATGCCAGACTTACGTCAGATCGTGCGTCAAATCTATCATGAATTTTCCAAAATACATATTTTTAAGAAAAACCAAATAATAGCTTTAGATTTATAATTTAGAAATGTTATCTTCAGTATTTAAACTTGTTCAGTAAGTTTCTAAATTGTACCAATAATATTATCAACATGTAATATGACGAGAAAATAAAGTCAAACGGGAAAACTCACAAAGAAAACAACTTTTATTATTATTAATTTGTAGTACCTAAGTATAAGTAGTAAGTCTTTAGGTATCTTAATCTATGCTCGCAAGCGGAATAGCAAACTGTGATTATCTTTTTGCCTTGGTGTTGGTACATGCTAATAACGTTTACATAAATTGAAGAATTCCCCAGTTCTGAGTACCATCTATCCCCACCAGTAGAGATACTTGGAAACAAAAATCCATCTATCCCTACCAGTAGGGACAACTTATTATAAATCTTTTGCTAAGTACATAAAGGTCAGCTTACCATACACAGTTACTGGGTAATCTTCTATTGATGGATTTTCGATTTGATGAACGATCCGATACCCTTTAAGCCACCTAATAGGCTCATCATGTGGTGGTAACGATAACGAAGACTATCAGAGACAGCGACCGGTATAGGAACCGGGAGATGAGGACCGATGAAGATATCTCTATCCTGTCACAGTATAATATAATAGTCTGACTACATTTAATACTGTGACCCTGTCCTGGCTTGGCTGATTCGCCCGCCAACACCGTGACATGAACCTTGCCTGATTGTATGCCTTTATTCCCAGATGACCTTAAAGGGGGTATCCGGAAATGTAATGGCCCCTTCACCGCCTTGAAGGGGACAATCTTTCAAGGGGATCACCGGGAATGTTTGTCCCCTTAGGCGACAAGCTCGGAGTCGGAGGGGGCATCTGGGAATAAAATATTGTAATGTAATGGATTTCAAGGTTTATATGGCAATCGGATACTTTTGATTAGATCTTTTTCCGTAGAAACTTAAGACAGGCGGTCTAAAGAAGAAGAAAGTCTTCTTGAACATGAGTCATCTTGGCATTTACCAAGACATAACATAACAAATGAATAACTTGACAAGTTTCTGTGGATTATTTTTGTATTATTTTTCGGATTTTCCGCAATGAAATAGGATTTAGAATATATTTTAAATTATTTTTAAAGCTATTATTTGTATGGAATATTTATTTTAATTTCTACATTTAAAAATGTTTAGCTCACTTTTCACATTACAGTGAGTATTTTGTTTCTTTACAATATTTTTTTTGCTTTATTTAAGTTATTATTTTCGAGTGTTTTGCTTCTAGATCTATTGGAATAGGTCTTCGGCACAGCTTACCGTTATTCAAACAGAAAAGTCCAGTGTTTGCAGGCTCGTCTATACAGAAAAGAGGAGACGTAACAGGCGATTTTATTTGTCCAAGTATGGTCCGTGGTATCGATTTTATTAAAGATCCACGACTGAATAAGGTATGTCTTTGATCTCCTATATTTTTTCTATTCGGCAAAACGCCCCAGGATGCTCTAATGGAGCTACGACGCTGTAGCGTTTTTGTAGCATGGCTACGAGAGCTACGATTCGATAAGAAGATCTGCTTTGCATCCGTAGCATCGATAGCAGCCGTAGATCCATAGCTATTGTATCATCTGTGAGTCATAAGAAATCGTCTGCTAGTGCACTTATCGCAGACTCAGCTAAGTCAATGGAGGCGGTCAACTCAGTAAATTATTTCTTTGCGAACATTGAAAAGACCCGTGCAGAGAAAGTTCAACCCAGTCAGCAACAAAATAATGATGCGATCCTTTGAAGTCTAGTTTCTCCTATTCACTCCTTTGGTTTAATAGATACCGATGAAGAAGAGGTTGAAAGAGTTATGTCCTTAAAATCCAACTGTTCAGCCGGCTTTGACAATATTTCTTAAACAATATAAAAAATATCTGACACCACACTTAACGTATCTGATTAACCTTTGTTTTTCATCAGGAATATTCCCTAGTATTCTAAAAACTGCTGTTGTCGTACCTATCCATAAAAGTGGGGATTGGGCAACAATTACCGCCCTATTGCTATATTGCCCTTATTCTCTAAAATATTGGAACGTATCATTTACAAACGGCTTGTTCAATATCTAGAGAAAAAATGTTTCTTATCTGATGCACAGTTTGGCTTTAGATCTGACCTATCTACAGATGACGCCGTACACGAATTAACTGACTTTGTTGCCCGACAGTTAGACTTCAGTAAAAAGTGCTTAGCTATATATTTGGACCTTGCCAAAGCCTTTGACACTGTAAATATTCCCATTCTTTTAAAAAAGCTGGAAACACTTGGTATCCGAGGACTACAACTAGATCTATTCAAAAGTTATCTGTCTGGTAGGACCCAAAGTGTAAAAATTGATAACATCCTAAGCGAAGAACAGTTAATTGAATTTGGGGTTCCTCAGGGTTCTATTTTGGGACCAGTCCTGTTTTTGACCTAGATTAATGACCTATGTTACCTACCTTCCTCTTCCAAATGGAAAAATTATCTCCTACGCAGACGATACGGCGCTCCTTTTTACTGCAGATAGCTGGAACAATCTTTTCCGTCATGAGCAGGATGGTTTTAATTTAGTGACCCAGTTGTTCTCAGTAAATGGGCTTACTTTAAACTCTGACACTGAGTAGGCTTATACCGCGGTAATTTTTGCAGTCTAGCTGTGACCCTTTTCCCTTATACAGTTATTATTATTTAGATAATAAGTGCATATACAGTTTTGTAATCAAATGAGTTATGTGCTTACTATGGCATAAATTGTAATGTTTTCTTTGATTCTACCTAACCTACGCATACTTAACATAGCTACTTACTTATACTACCTATGTATCTAACCTACAACTAAGAACATATACTAACATAATAATGACCATGTAATCTGAATAATAATAAATGAATTTGAATTTGAAATGAATCAATATAACAAGTAAGAAGAAGTACATCTGCTACGCCGTAGCAAATTATGGGGCGCTGTAGCACTATGTGTAGTATGTCTATGGTATCTAATCTGCTATGCCGTAGCGCATGCCTACGATAGCTCAGAATATTCTGCTACGCCGTGGCTAATAAAAGGGCGCCGTAGCACTACGTAATATACCTTTATAACACATTTGCTCGTAAAGGGTCTCTTATTACACCAATTTCAATATTGTATTGTATCGTATTACGTACATGTGCGTAATCGTAATGTAAAATGCACGAGTGCTGTAAAACACACGAGTTTTTTTTTTATTAGGTAAAACGCACGGTTTATCGAACGGTACTTTTTTAAATCTTAGCAAAGAGTTTTTATGGCAGAAAAGTGGTCAACCTTTTATAAATAAAATTAACTTTGGGAGAAAAGTATAATAAAATAAACATTTAACTCTTTGATTTAATTAATTTTTACAATAAATTACAACCATTTATCTGTAACAAAATCAAAAAAATATTAATTAACTTTATTAGTAATAGTGGCTGGTTTTTGTTTCTTTGTACTATGACTTAAAAAAGAAAGCGATGATGCGCGCGCATCCTAATTTGTGAATAAGTTAAAATTATTCCGCGCGTTTTTTCTTTTCGCTGTATTGTTTTAATTTTTTAGCTATTTCCTCGCAAATATGTTATAAAACGTCGTACGACATACGTGCGGTTTGATAATTACAGCCTCTGCTTTCTTGTAGCCCTCGCCTACGGCTCGGGCCAGCAATATCGCCTCGGCTGTAATGATCACACCACCGCACTTACATCGTAATTTACTAATACGCTACGATAGCTCGAAACATATGCTTCGCCGTAGCAAATTGTAGGGTGATGTAGCATGCCTACGACAACTCGCTAATCTTATCAAAACATAGTTCGCTGTAGCACTATGTAGCATGCCTATGACAGCTGCGAATCATCTGCTACGCCGTAGCAAATTATTACAAAACAGAAGTGCTAAGATTTGGTCCGTGGATTTTAGCAAAAACTTTTTATACAATTAGTTTCGGAGATTGTCAACACTTCCTTGCATCGTTTCCCTCACTGCAGTTATTACTTGAATTGAGAATCTAAACCAATTATTACTAAATGTTTTATTTTTCAAGAATGGCTTTTAGTCATCATTGATTCCTGTTTTAGGGATTAGCATTTACAATTAAGGAAAGACAAGCACTTGGAATACATGGTCTGTTAGCAGCAACATACAGAAGTCAAGAGGAGCAACTGGAGATATGCAGGGTATCTATAGACCGATACAAGAATGACCTCAACAAATACCTTTATTTGGCAGAACTATATGTAATTGTTTATTTTTTCTTTTTGTTGTATCGTATTGAGTGCGTGCATTCTCTCTTTTAAAGTCATTGTTCATCAACCTTTACGTAAGTAGCACTGACAAAGACTACTTCAATTTCCCAGCTCTACATCTAACCTAGCTGGACTAATAGGCGGTTAAAAAAACTCTGACACGGTTCGTTGGGTTCTTGCAATAAAAGTGACCATTATATAAAAAAAAATCACAGCTGAACACGGATTCTCCTGAGTACATCTTTTTCTTAGCGTGTCGACTCGACGATTATACTCGTGAGACCCAGTGCCTATCAACTAATATACGGTGTTAATTTAATTGCGTGCCATAGCTTAGAGGGTGTTTCAGTAACGTAAAAGGAGCATGTAAAAAATATTTAAAAAAATCCAACTCAAAAAATAAAAAAAATTAAAAGTGGGTGGGTATTTATAATGATTCCCAGAGCTGCGTCTAGCTCTCGCGCTATAACCAATCACGCGCGACGCGCGAGTCGCATCGACAAGTGGTAGCGACTCGCGCGGGCTCAGTTATAGTGCGAGAGCCAGACGCAGCTCTTGAAATCATAATAAATACAGACTTGGTTTTTTGATTTTTTGAGTGTTTTTTTTTTAATATTTTTATGGGCTCCTTTAACGTTACTGAAACACCCCCTAAGCTATGGCACGCAATTAAATTAACACATAGCTTTATCTGCTAATGCATCGAAGTTTTATGTGTCTTTCTTTGTCCTCTGAAACTCGTTTTTATCTTTCTTGTCAAATAATCAAGTGATTCCGGTGATTCAGTCTGCAGCCTGACAGTCTCACAAAATGTTTAGCAGCCTTTTGTCATCCTCGTAGAAATTGAATACTTGTACTCTGAATCGAAAGTCTAAGCTAAGGCATGCCAAGGTTAAGACCAGATGAGACTACAGAGGCAATTCCTTTTATTAGGTCGACCTGTATTATGTAACTATGTAATCAAATCTAAGGTAACTAATTTAACCATCTTCCAAGGATCGTAGCGTCATGAAAATTGGCAGCTGTATGTAGATCTGTTAACAATACAATAATATGGTACTGTCGAACTGATCTGATGATGGAGTCGAAAGATACAAACTGGAACTTCATGATGGAACATCGTATCATAGCTGTGCTGTGTTTGGACTTGTTAGAAAAGTCTTGTAATGAACTTTGACCACGATTAGGTTTCAAGGTCTGATGATGAAGCCGGAAGATAGGCACTGGCGTTCCATGATGGAATATCGTATCATAGCCGTGTTTGGACTTGTTAGAAATGTCTTGTAATGAACTTTGACCACGATTAAGTTTTAAGGTCTGATGGAAGACAGGAACATGGAAGCGTGTTTTTCTGGTGTTTTTTAAACTAATAATTATTTATATTTTCAGGACACAAATGAGAGACTATTTTACAGCCTGCTTAGCCAAGACGTTTCAAAGTACATGCCAATAATATACACACCGACGGTGGGCTTGGCTTGTCAAAAGTTTGGCCTAACTTATAGAAAACCTAGGGGACTGTTCATTACAATATTAGATAAAGGAAATATTCTAAAGATTCTTCAGAACTGGTAAGGATTTAACTTTTTATTTTTTATATAAAATATTTCTGGAGCTGAATTCCTTTCATGAGCCTTTGAAGCTGAATGCCTTTTACCATCTGATGGTGGTTGAACATTCTGATATCCGTGGATTTTGACCTTTGCAAGCCGAGAGTTAATTGGATATACCTACTTATCTACATTATTAGATAAGCTCCGATATAAACAGCAATATTACTTATAGAAAGAATATTTACAAGTGCTGCCCAATATTATAATTCAAAAACATGATGTTACTTCGAAAACTACATAATTTGACACTGAATTTAGGACAATAAGTCTGTTTCGCGAGGACGCTGGCTGACGAGCAAAGCCGAGCTCAATTTAGATTATTTTGTCAACTATATAAAGGGTCTTAACTTTGGGAAACATCTGGCGTGAAAGCCTCCACAGACAAACCATACAGGTTCCAAATGCTAAATACACTAAGGCTAGGCTACTTTATTTTGTTTCAAGTAATTTTAAAAAGCTAAAACACCGAAAATCTTAACGATTAGGTACCTTATAATATTTTTTTTTACAATTGATATGAGACACATACCAATTCTGATAATTTTTAATTATTTTTTAGGCCAGAACACGACCTAAGAGCGATATGCTTTACTGATGGAGAAAGAATATTGGGTTTAGGGGATCTAGGAGCTTATGGCATGGGAATTCCCATAGGAAAGTTGGCATTGTATACTATTCTTGCGGGGGTGAAGCCAAATCAGTGTTTACCCATCACTCTTGATGTGGGAACTAATAACGAGGTACGAAAAATCTATTTCCCGTTGCCGATAGTTAATTACATACAATGGTTTTGTTATTTTGTGACCTAAAATATTATATTGACAATGCGAAAAGTGTAGCTTATACGTAGTAATCATGTGGCAGTCGTAGCAATAATTTAGCTGGCGTAGCAATTATTTAACAGTTTAATCATGTAGCAGTTGTAACAATCATAATAGCAGTATCTGACAAGATGATTGTTATGTAATATGTGCTGTCCGCCAAGTCAATAATTGTATCTCGTGTTGAATTATAGTCTTAGGCAACTAAACGAGTACAAATATGTAGAGTCAGTTCGATATGTTTATTATTTTGACGCCTACTTTTCTATACATTTGACGCAGAGTCCTTTACGTTTATCTTTCAGGCTCTCATCACAGACCCATTGTATATTGGGATCCGACAGGCAAGAGTAAGGGGAGAACAGTACATTGAGTTCATGGATGAGTTCATGAAGGCTTGTGTTATTAGATATGGTTCAAACACTCTTTTACAAGTAAGTCTCTTGTATTTGAATTGGCTCTAACTTCAAGTTTGATTTGTATTTGAATTGGCTCTAACTTCAAGTTTGATGGCTATGTTATGTAGGTAGAGCTATCATGTCATGCCAGAGATGTTGTCGATAGTCAAATATAAATACAAAATATATGAAAATATCACCAAAACCTAAGTAAAATGTAAAATGAATGTAGGTATGTAAATGTTCACAGTTCGAAGATTTCGCTTTACAAAACGCAACGCCTCTACTGGAAAGATATAGAGATACATATTGCACATTCAACGATGACATTCAAGGAACTGCCAGTGTAGCAGTGGCTGGTCTAATCACTGCTACAAGGATCACCAAGAAGAAAATGTCCGAAAACGTGTATATGTTCCTAGGAGCTGGTTCTGTAAGTATTACATGATACTACTGACTTCATGTTTTGTATATTTGCTTGTTTTTATGTGAGAATAAACTATCGCAAAAGGATGGATCTTAGAAAAATCAAGGGATTTTCGAGTGGGATATCGGATCGATCTACCATCAGGTCTGGTGTCAAGAGCTTAACTTTGTAGCCATATTTTTTTATTTCTTTATTATGTTTGGCTTAAGTCTTTTGAAAATTGGGGTAATAAGAGGTAAACCCCGAATAAAATTTTAAATTAAAAAATCAAAAATCCCAACTGCGTAGGTAATATTACTTACTTAATTTATAAAATTTACCTTTAAAAAGATAAAAACAAGTAGGCATATTTCGATATATTATCATTGACTAGTATTTATGTCCTTTTGCTAATTACATCAGTCAAACAAGTTCATCTGCAGCAAAATCTTACAAAAATCTCATGCAGTCGGAGGCAATATGTCCTATAAGTTGGTATTTACAATTAAATCATATATAGCCTCCGACTGCACGAGATTTTTGTAAGATTTTGCTGCAGATGAACTTGTTTGACTGATGTAATTAGCAAGAGGACATAAATACAAGTCAATGGATAATATATCGAAATATGCCTACTTGTTTTTTTATCTTTTTAAAGGTAAATATTATAAATTAAGTAAGTAATATTACCTACGCAGTTGGGTTTTTTGTATTTTAATTTAAAATTTTATTTAATACTTTTTAGTTTTAGTTATACTGAGACGGAAGCCTGGATGGTGTAGTGGATAGGGCCGAAACCAACATAATGTGAGCTGCTCGTGTAAAACAACTTCAATATAATTGAGGATCAAGTTAGAGTGGTCTTTCTAGGAGTAGGATTTTTCCGATTGCGCTCAACTTTAAAACATTTGATATCTTCTAAAGTATTGATCGAAATTATTTAGTGTAATAGACAAGTATAATCTACTTTTAATGCCCAAACTTACTTACATGTTTATTTGGATAAAGATTCATACCGAACTCGAGAAATGATTATTAACAAATTTTAAATCGTTGTAAATCCTTATTGGCCGCCCAAAACGAAAAATGATATTAGAAACCTGAAACTAATTTTGAAATACCTATTCAACGATACCCCACTCAATATAGTTTGCCATTTTTATTTTTTAAATTTTACCAAATGGCGTCTGTTTGTCACGATATTAAATTTTGATCAAAATCATGTCTTCAGTGACACTCGCATGGTTAGGACGAATCGATTGACGTATGAATCATTAAAATCGGCCCACGCGTTTGGTCTCTAGAGTGGCGCAAAGGAACAAACATACACACATACATACATACGTACGTACATAGGCTGATAAACACATTACCCTCCTTTGCGTTGGCGCAGTCGGGTAAAAAGATGACCTGACGATCTCGACGCCTATCTGAAAGACTAAACTAAGGTTGCATTAGACCGTGATGATTGGAAGACTAATACCGCGGGGGAGGCCTTTGCCCAGCAGTGGAATCTAATAAGCTAGCTATAATATAATAAAGTCAATTGAAACAATAATTTCAACAGGCTTCGGCTGGTATTGCCAAATTATGTGTGGACGCTATGAAAGAAGAAGGCTTATCTGATGCAGAAGCCCAAGGTCGGATATATATGTCTGACGCTGATGGGTTACTAGCAAATAAGCGTGACAAGGGAATTCCAGATCATGCCAAGATGTTTGGCAAAGACATGGAACCTGAAACGAACTTTGAAAAGTTAGTTTCTGAAGTTAAACCAACAATTCTTATAGGTAAGTTTCGTTCATTGCCATTCAATCAATAAACCGAATCTGAAACCAATTTCTGGGTAGGTATTCTTTTTCTATAACTGTTTTTCTTTAATTTTTTTTCCATAACTTTTCATTGATAATTTTTCAAAATACCTATATGTATTTCTCAGGGGCGTTACCTTTTCGCGTCTATGTTCGGATTTCAAAGTGATCTGATTGAAATTACTTTAGCTTAAAATTTAAACTTGTTGCAATAGTCGTCGTTTTAAGCACGCTGAAACTCTAAGCTCTTTCTGTAGCATTCTCGTCAACTCTCTAAGTTTTCTTTTGCATTTGGAAGCCCTAGTCGGGCATAGGCCTCCTCCATCGCTCTCCATTTTTCTCTATTTGCGGTTAGTCTGGTCCAGGTTGTTCCCGCTGTCTGCACGATGTCATCGCGCCAGCGTCGCCTCGGCCGGCCTCTGGGGCGGGTCGTGTCTCGCGGGTACCAGTGCAGCACCTTCTCGCTCCAGCGACCGTCGGTTGTCCTCGCCAAGTGGCCCGCCCATCTACATTTGAGACGGCAAGCTAATTCTGCTGCATCAGTTATCTTTGTTGTTTCACGTATGTCAATCTTTCTTACTCTATCTCTGAGCTTGAGCCCTAGCATACTTCTCTCTGCAGTACTTTGGAATACTCTTATTTTGTCTAGTATTTCTTTTGTCATAGGCCAGGTCTGACATCCGTAGAGTAGAGTTGGAGTTACTACTGTGTCCATTGCTATCTTTTTTATTTAGTTTTACACTTATTTTAGATTTGAATATGCTTGAGAGCCCAGTATACATTACAAGCCTTTTTTATTCTTCTATCTACTTCGGCAATAGGTTGTTTTTTAAAGGAGATACTCTGCCCTAAGTATATTAAATTATTAGTTCAGTTTAAAAGGAAGCTATATTTTTAAGTAAAATGTATTCATTGTAATAGTACATTACGATATAAGTGCGGTGGGTTGATCATTACAGCCGAGGCGATATTGCTAGCCCGAGAAAAAACGCGTGGAATAATTTTTACTCGTTCACAAATTAGGATGCGCGCGCATCAACGCTTTCTTTTTTAAGCCATAGTACAAAGAAACAAAATCCAGCCAGTATTACTAATAAAGTAATTTTTTATTTTTTTTGTTACAGATAAATTGTAATTTAGATAGGTTGTAATTTATTGTAAAAATTAATTAAATCAAAGAATTAAATATTTATTTTATTATACTTTATCTCCCAAAGTTAATTTTATTTATAAAATGTTGACCACTTTTCTGCCAAAAAAAGTCTTTGCTAAGATTTAAAAAAGTACCGTTCGATAAACCGTGCGTTTTACCTAATAAAAAAATAAAAAACTCGTGTGTTTTACAGCACTCGTGCGTTTTACATTACGATTCCGCACAAGTACGTAATAAGATACAATAAAATATTGAAATTGGTGTAATAAGAGACTCTTTACGAGCAAATGTGTTATAAAATCAATTTTATATAATGCTTATCTACAACTTATAACTTAAAGAAATGTTAATATTTTAAAATTTTCATGTTCAGAACTAAGGGCACAGATAGATAACTTTTTCATTTTTCTTGTTTTACATACATCTATTGTAATTTTTGTAAACATTTAGCAAGCAATGTTTAATATTAAAATTTAACAATATACTTATTATAGTTTTTATACTATAGTTATATTATAGTTTTGTTGTAATTTAATTAATTTTTCATGTAATAAGCAGGTTATTCAATTTTTTGTAAATTAATGAGTTTCTCTCAAGTTCTCATAGATGGCGATAGCTTCCATACATTATTGTTACTATGTATTTATTATTCAAAATTTTTTTTTTTTTTTTTCTGTTAGGAAAAATTAGCTTCAAATAAATAAAAGGATAGTAAATTATATGTAAATAAAACAAATTTTGTAAGATTGAATTTTCGCCAGAGTCCCTTTAAACTTATCCATCTCTCGAAATTTGTAAAATTTTACAAGTCCAGCTGCCATACTAATTGCACTCGAAAATTTGGCTAAGTCGATGGTCCATACAAAATCGATCAAAACTTTTCTAAGTTCCGGACCCCTTCTTTGGCGAAGGAAAAAAAAGTCAACATTTTGGGAAGTCAACTTTTTGGAAAATGGATAATCAACTTTTTGCGAAGTCAACATTTTAGGAAACTCAACTTTTTGGGAATGGGGAGTCGACATTTTAGGAAGTGGACAAAATGGTCCTAAAGAAATATAGTATAGCCCCCCAGCATTTAAGAAATTACTCTTCACTTATTTTATGATCCTGGCAGCATGTTTGCAAACCCCTAGTGTTATAGATGTGTATGGGCGGCAGTGATTGCTTACCATCAGGCGGACCGTCTGCTTGTCCTTTGGATCTTCAACTCATTCAGTAGCAATATCGAAAGATCATAACTCTTTCTTTCAGGTGCTTCTACCGTAGGAGGTGCGTTTACACCGGCGATACTAAAAATGATGGCATCGAACTGTGATAGGCCTGTCATTTTCGCTTTATCTAATCCTACTCCTAAAGCAGAGTGCACCGCTCAGGCCGCTTACGATAATACGGAGGTAAAGCTTTACGTATATGGATTGAGTTTCCCCGTGGTTACTTCCATGCTGGACTGGGAGTGATAGAAAAACATAGAATGTGCCAGCTGCATCTCTTCCCGGGCATGCTGTAAAAACCAGCTAAGGGATTTGAGGATTTCAGTGTATTGCAACTTAGGCGATGGGCTGACAACCCGTCACTATAGCAATATACATAATTATCTTTAATAACCCTCAAAACTTGTCAGACGTGGCGGAATGACCTTTGGGTTGTTTCGCTCTGCCTACCCCATTAGGGATAAAGGCGTGATTTTATGTATGTATGTATGTATGTTTCCCCGTGGGAATCAGATATTTCCCCGCTGTAAATAGTAGCCTATGTTATAGATGTTACTCAAGCTGAACGTAGCTTTCTAACAGTGTAATATATTTTGTAATCGGTGTAATAGTTTTTGAGATTACTCGTAACAAACATAGATACAAAAATACAAATATTTCTTCTTTATAATACTCGTATTAGTATAGAAGTACACGTAGTTCGTGTAACCAAAACAAAACAAACATAAACATAACATAAACTGCTGCCAATTTTACTCGAACCTGAATTCATACATTTCACCTGAGGTTGTTTGTAGAGAAGGGATTATCTTCTTTGAGAAAGGAAAACCTTCTGTAAACGAGCTTGGTGTAGAGTTTTTGAACCGCTATCTCTACAAATAAACACGATATTATGGATACCTTACTCGATACAAATTTATGATTTTTTTACTTTGCTTCCAGGGTCGTTGTGTATTCGCATCTGGGTCCCCTTTTCCCCCGGTCAGTTACGATGGAAAAGAGTATTTAACCGGACAAGGAAACAACGCGTATATATTTCCTGGTGTTGCTTTGGGTGTTATTTGTGTGGAGGCACAGAATATACCAGAGAAGTTCTTTTTGAAAGCGGCACGGGTAAATTGCAAATTATTGGACAGGCTAAGCATATTGGAAGTAATAAGGAACAAAATGAGAGTCCTACCAAGTTACAAAAGGTTTAAATACAAATAGGAATAGTAAATAGTAAATAGTTTCAAGAAATATAGGTTGGACATATGAAGGAGGGACCTTTCAAAATGCTATATGGAAATTGCAGAAGAGAGTTGGCAACTCTGCTCCCGAAATTACAAAGCCATTTTTTATAACAATACCTCTACCTATATGATCTCACTCCATTCCGAAATATTTTTTTTTTTCACTTTTCATGCTCTATGTGCAGGATGTAGGCTGCGCAAAGTTGAACTTTATGCACAAGGGAAAAAATAGTACATTGTTTATCGAGGGGAGAACATGACCGATTCCTACGAGGGTGTAGTTTGAGGCCCGAAGCGCAGCTGAGGGCCTCAATACACACGATTTGGGAATCGCATTTTCTTCCGAGTGATACATAGTGCTTTATACTAACCTATGAGGAAAATATAATTAAAAATCCTTGTAAGATAAAGACTGATATCACTTACACGAGAAGATATCTTAGGAACATTTGAAGTGTCATCATCCATTCGAACAGAACACAAACAAACAAAACACATATTAATTCAGTTACACATTACATCGAATACACTAAACACTTAACTTACATTAAATAAGTCAAAAAAATCAAAGAACGAAAAGGAATTCGCGCAAACATGTTGATTTTGCCATATTTTTTACTTGAAAATATAAGAGGCAAATGAAACAAAGCACATACTGCCAAAAAATTTAATTGGCCAGTATCATTTCGTGGGCTTCGAGATACAAACTTTTTCTTTATTGGCATCCGCCTGTTTATAGTCTTGAATTATGAATTTAAAAAAAAACATTAAGGAGGGGAGAAAATACTTTCCGTATATTTTTGCCGCACTTTCTTCCCTTTTATCATTTCGTGGGCTTCGAGATACAAACTTTTTGTTTATTGGCATCCGCCTGTTTCTAGTCTTGAATTATGAATTTAAAAAAAACATAAAGGAGGGGAGAAAATACTTTCCGTATATTTTTTCCGCACTTTCTTCCCTTTTTTCAAGTAAGAACTAATATACTTTCCGAATAGGTGTAGTATAAAATAGCTTTCTAAAGGCAGAGACCATTAGGCCATGCAGCCAAACACAATAAAATATAAAGCACGGATAAAACTTGTTAATTAATAAAATTTCCTTGAATTTTCTTGCATTCTATGTTCTTTTTTGATTAAAATTATAAAATAATACCAGCAGAGTGCAGTGTCAGTAACATTTATTTTCTTATTGAATAGTAGCCTTGGCAACCACCAGATTACCTGCCCAACACGCCCCCTTAATCTGTGGCTATGTTCAAGCACCTTAACATTTAAACTAAAAAAATATCCATTACAAAATTAAAACAAACAAAAAAACAAACACTTCCTAATACATAAACAAACACTTCCTAATACATGAACATGAACAAACACTAACCTACCTCAAGTATTTAGGTAATCTGTTGGTTGCCAAGGCTACTATTCAATAAGAAAATAAATGTTACTGACACTGCACTCTGCTGGTATTATTTTATAATTTTAATCAGATTATGGGCCCAGCAGAGTGCAGTGTCAGTAACATTTATTTTCTTATTGAATAGTAGCCTTGGCAACCACCAGATTACCTGCCCAACATTTTTAAAGCATCAGTTAAAAAAAAAAATCAGGTGATTATTTAATAAATAAAAATTTATTTAACCCTATGCTGTATAGGTCTCCAGCTCAAGCCTAATATTTCATGTCTAAAGATTTAAAAAGTTAAGTGGCGGAATGATGGTCTTTTTTTTCATGCGTATTCTAACTCGTGCACAAATCATTTTTCTCCTCGACTTATTCACCTGTCAAAAATCTCGGAGGAAAATTACTTGGTTTATGCACTTGTTGTGATATCTACTATACCTGTCTTAAACCTCAATAAAGAGTAGACGTTAACTATTTCTCTATTAAAATATGTCTTTTTTCTAGACCTTAGCGAAACTCGTAAGCGAAAGTGATTTGGCACTTGGAAGGATATATCCGCCTTTGTCGGATATCAAAAGATGTTCTATCGACATTGCGGTGGAGATTGCGGCGCTGGCTTATGAAATGAGTAAGTAAGCCGCTCTCATTTTTATTGAGACATTATCATATCACCATTCATCCTATTTAGCTACAGTACTGCTAAGTAAGCTACAATACTTCCATGCTGGACTGGGGGTGATAGAAAAACATAGAATGTGCCAGCTGCATTTTAATAATATTTAAGTGATATACATAAATGTTACTTATATAAATTTAGTTTTTAAGATATTTTGCTGTGCCCAAACCGGGTTCATGTGGACGCTTTTATATTTATAACACCTTATGTACCCATGAATGCAATGGACATGCTGTAAAAACCAGCTAGTTTCAGTGTATTGCAATTAAGGCGATGGGCTGGCAACCCGTCACTATAGCAATATACATACATAATCATCTGCAATAACCCTCAAAACTTGTCAGGCGTGGCGGAACGACCTTTATTTAGGACCTTTAGGTCTGCCTACCCCATAATTAAAAAACTACCATGGATAAAGGCGTGATTTTATGTGTATGTACTGCTAAGTTGAAAATCACGCTTTGCATGGTTCGGTTTCCGCCGAATAACTTATCGAATCACCAATCGCCTTACAAAATCACCTTATTTACACAGGTTTACTAAAATCGAAAATAAAACTGAAATTCTTAGCAGCCGCAGGTACAAAAAGATGCAACAACTTAAGTTTAAATTCAAACGTTTGAATATTAGTAGGGGCAAACTTTGTCTCACTACTTCAACATGTCTGCCAGTAATATAATATTATGTCAACAGCCCAATCAAATACTGGTTACTGAATTATTCGATTTTATACCTTCCTTCTTTTACTACCGCAGATTTGGCAACGTTTCATCCGAGGCCCAAAGATTTGAAGAGTTTCATACTAAAACACGTATACGATATGAACTATCCTTCTGCATTGCCAACGTTCTATGACCTGCCACTTCCGCAAGTCAAATTAAAATCTATCGATGAACTATATCCTGGGGAGATCACGTAAGTATAAAGCAGGGATGTTGCGGATGCAGATTTTTCCAAATCAATTTTGTATTGATGTCGAAATAGCACAAAAAGACAATCTTGTTTCGAAAATTTAATTTTGCAGTCTTATAAGGTCTAAGGCCCGTATTTATGATCAGCACTTGAGACTGACAGCGAGTTTGAGTTCGTATCAGAAACGTCATTTCAGTACAAAATGACCTGTCAAATCCATACTTAATATTGCTCTCAATCTTGAGATTGCTTTATAAATACGAGCCTAAGGGACCTTCAAACCTTTTCATATTGTGATATTCTGTACCTATCATTGCTACGATCGTCTGACGCTTTTTGACTCTCTTTTTCCATCTATCTCTCCTGTTAGATAAAAAAATAATACGCATAAAGTGAAATCCATAATTAGAGGAAGTAGTTTGACAGCTGGTGATACCATGTTTCGACCAGTGCTGTACGTATCGATAAAATAAATATTTTCAGGTTTGGAATCTAGGCTTTTGAGTAATCGATAAAAATATTGCACCCACTGAATAAGGATGTCGTCTGATTATTTGGTGTTTGTAGCAACAAAGTGTTCGCAGGAGAACTTCTAAAATTATTAGTTACTCACCAATACGTTTGTATTGCAGTTTAGTTACGTTACGGCCCCGCAGCAGTAGCCGGAAGTGTTAAGCTAGATAACGCGCATAGGACGACATGTATACTTAATTTATTTCTCGAAGCTTTATCACAATAACAAACCCTTGGCGCGCACACTTTTTTTGACGAAAATACTAATAAAATAATTTCCACACAATTACACGTTTGTTTTTTGAGAAATTGGTATGAAAATGTTTGGAAATATGTATATTTTTGTGTTTTTATGTGTTTTCATACGTATTTCATACAAAAAATACAAATAAATTCGAATCAAACGCACTAACGCACTGCCAGTGAGAAAACCCGCAACTTCAAAATGAGTTTTTTTAATTTTTTTCTAGGTGACATTGATAGTTTATGGTATAAAATAAAAGAGTATATGTTTGTCTTTGGCTTTACTATCAACTACAGCAATTGTTATTGTTATTATTGTTTTATTAAGTTTGTTATTTTGTTACGGACTAAGTAATTCAATATGAATACTCCAACTGCAACTGGCAGCAAGAGAAAACGACCAATTGAGTGTCAACCATCGACGTCTCGTGAACCGCCTGGGGTTTCTTGTAAGCAAGTTACCCCGCCCTCAACTTCTATAAGTAATGTAGAAGAAGCAAGTGCCTTAACAACACCTCGGCCAGCAAGTGCAAGTAGTATCTCGCCACCTAAAAAACGGCTCCGACGAGCATTAATATCAATCCCTCATTGACTGAGCAAGCTACCCCTATCAGTTTGCGGGAAGCTGTACCTTACACCCCGTATAGCCATTGAAGTAACGCTTTACGAGCGAGAAACGATTTTAAAGTAAAACAATATAAAATTTACTTTATTATTTATCAGGAAATATTTTTTTTTACTTTCCCATACAAAATGACCACCTCGATGTGACAATTTGTATGGAAAAGCCAAATATTTTATTCATTTCCTGAAAGTATTTCCTGGTGAGAGTTGTTCAAATTCTTTGCAACCCCTCTCAGTTTGCGGGAAGCTTTCCCTTAAGCCTGCTCTACACTTAGTGCGTGAATTGCGCGCAAAAATCGCGACGCTAAGTGTGGAGTCTAGCAGCTTATTATGCAAATCGGCTTCAAACTTAGCGTTGCGGTTTTCGCACGCAATTCGTGTACTAAGTAGTAAAACCCCTATTAGACTATGCGATTTCAAGACAGTCTTACTAAGACAGTCTAACAGTCTAATTAGACAAGCTCGCTATTACACTGTGCTGAATACCGCATGCTAACTCATTTGCAAGGCGAACTCTGTCAGCGACGGTTGTCGTAAGAGTCATGGGAAAACTTTAGAAATACCAGAAAATTGCCGTAGCTCTTACCGCGACTATTAGTATGAATAAATATTAAAAAAACAAAAGAAGAATATGGGTAAAGAAGTATTTACTTCTGCGGGAAAAATTATCAAATATGCAAATATTGAGTGTTTTGGAACCATCTGACTCTTTAGAGTAGGAGTTGCTAACTTTGAACATCTTTTGAAATTAATTACTCCATATAATTAAAATACAGACGTCTCTCCTGTGCGGCGGATGAGCGCTGACTGAGCGGTCTAAGCGTGCTAAGTCTTATTACACCACGCGATGTCAAGCAAGTAAGCAAGTTAGCACGGCCGAATCCACTCGATCGGTCTAATTAGACAGACTAACTTGCTAAGTCCTATTACACTATGCTAAGTCTTAGTAAGACTGTCTTGATATCGCATGGTCTAATAGAGGCTTAAATCAGTTCAACCTACACATATCGATAGTGAAACATCGACATTTACCCCAACACTATTTTTTTTTTCTGAGAAATGGTAACACTGCAATTGTCAAACTACTATCTCTAATTATGGATTTCACTTTAGGTGTATTCGCCAGAATTTATGCGAATGCAGTTCACTCTTAAAAGTTATCTAAAAGAAATTTCTGCAAATTCAACGAGTGAATACGTTTCCCATACAAGGTCCTAATTATATTTTTTGTTCCGTTACAGGGCAGGAGTAGTTCATGGTAAGCCAACTGGTAAAACACAAGTTTAATGTCATTATTGAAAATATTGACACGACCATGATTTGTGGCCGAAAATGCCTCAAACCCTACCTTCTTTGTTTGCAGAAGACGAAAGGTTGGACATAAACGTAATTTTAAAGGAAGTTGAAAATTCAAAACGGTATTTCGACTGTTGGATGTGTTGTGTGCAATTTGTTTATTATTACGTTTTATTAAACCCATCTGTATAAGATTAAGATGTCTTTGCTTTTTATTTTATAACTTTATATACCGACTAACTAATTAGCTTATACAGGGTGTTAATTTAATTGCGTGCCATAGCTTAGGGGGTGTTTCAGTAACGTTAAAGGACCCCATAAAAAAAATTCAACGCAAAAAATCAAAAAACCAAAAGTCTTTATTTATTATGATGTAACCTTCCGTAGAAATCCGATTCTTACTGCCTGCAAGATCCAACTCAAATAATAATTTTCAATAATTATACACATGTGGACACATTTCCTTTCAAACATGTTTTCATCTCCCTGTACCTACACAGGTACACAAAATGAAGATTGTATGAAGTAATGAGAAAGTTTTCTCCGGATTAAAAACTAAAACAATATCATAAAAACTTACAAATGGACGCCATAAGATACGGAGGAACAAAAGTAAATGCTATTATATTTCCAGCCCATCCTGCCATAAAGCTTTTAGTTTCAGTTGTGATGTCAACACTAATAAATTGTTGGTAACGTGAGAAGTTGTATGATGAGAGAAATCATTTCGCTGAGCTCTCCCTAGACGACTAATGTAATAGAAAAAATAATAGTAAGCTTGTCAAAGAATATTTCTATAAAGTTTATCAGGGTAGCAATCTGAAGCTTGTAACGTTAGGAAAAATATTTTCTTTTTTTTTCTATTTTTTTTATTTCAATACATTTATATAATAGGTACAAAATATATATATAATAGGTACTTGCGCTATATGTAGACGTCTACTGTACGTTATATTATAATATAGCTATAATATGAATATACAAGGTTGAGATATTTAAATGGTAAAATAGTGCCTCACTCAGTAGTTGTTGCATTAATGCTATCGATTCGTAGAGGGCTCAACGTCCTTTTCTGTATAATAGATAAAAGGTTATTTTAAAAAATCAATTACCGCCTTCCATGCCTTCCTAAGACGCACTAAAAGGTAACAAATAATTCTTTTGATCAACTCCCACTTACTTTAAAATATAATATAATTTTGAACACATACATATTATTGTTGTTAATTGTGGAGTCGACGCCAGCCCAGCCAAGCTCTTAATAGTAAATTTTCTATAATTGACGACCACGTCCACTTCACCATAGGTTTTTTTAGCTTGGAAACTCATAATTTATGCTTACATGATTGACCATAATTATTAAACTCTGATGCTATAGATACCGTCTACCTACGGTCACGATTTTCCTCTGCACTGATACAAAGTTATATTATAACACATGTTTTTACCCAGTCTAAAATCAAGATAAATCATGGAGCTAAGTTTTTATAGAAGTGCTTATTAGAGATTTTAACTAATTTATTAGCAGTTTGTTGACGGGGCTTAACCCACCGTATCTTACATAGAGAACTTTCCAGTGGGGTACCTACACAATATTTTTCCTTTGATGTAAAATCGCTCTGTTCTCCGCCTTCTTGGTAACTATATAGCTCTATGTTTAGATAAGTATTTCATTATTTAGAAAAAAAACGATTAAGTACTTAGGTATATTTTGCCAAGATTCATTTCTTAGAATCAGCTGCCGTTCTTACTTTGAGAAAACTGTTATGCTCCCTCCTCAGAACAATTACCTAACCATGTGCAAAGTACAACATGTTGTATTTAATTATGTCTACATAAATGTATAATATTACGAGTGTAACATAACCAGTGTCGGTTAAAACTGGTTTGGGCTATATTGTTGTATATGTATCCAGTCTTCTCAGTTTGTTTATAAATTGAGTAGTAAAATATCGATGTAACAGAGTGTCTTACCCGAAGTATAGTGAAGATGGGGTCCTTAAAGTTGTGTATGTTTGTTCTATTGTTAGTGTTAGCTATGGTTTTTGCTAAGCCTGCTGATACTGATGCGGATCCACCTCCATTGGGTATGTAGATTTAAAAAATAAATAAATATTAGTAGCCAAGCATATGGCCCACCTGATAGTACCTAAGCAGGACCGCAGTTTATAACACATATCTGCTATACTTACGAGTCAATACATAAATACAATACGATACTAAGTATTACGAGGTGTAAGGGACAGTTTAACGCAAACTGATAGGGGTTGCTCAGTCAACGAAACTGAACAACTTTTACCAGGAAATTCTTTCAGGATATGAAAATAAATCCAAATTATTAAGTTGTTCAGTTTTGTTTACTGAGCAACCCCTATCAGTTTCTGTTAAGCTGTCCCTTACACCCGTTATACTATCCCGCTCTTGTGGAATAGCAGAGTCCGTTTTGAATTGTCTCATGTGTAATTTCGTTGGCTTTTTTTGTCCTTCAAATCGAAACACAATACGGAACACAGTACTATTAATATTTTATTTTCGGTCAGCACTTTCGTACTTATTTTAAAATCTATATTTCATTACAAAACAACAGATTGCCCAGAAAATGAACTGTACCTCAAATGTCAACTGGAACAGTGCTTCAAGACCTGCGACCATCTTCTGAACATGCCACCCTGTCCCTCCATAGCATCAGGCTGCATAGATCGGGCCTGCGTCTGCAAGGGAGGGTTTATGAGGAACGCTGAGGGCGTCTGCGTACCGGAAGAGAAATGCCCTGAATGGCCTCAGGTTTTGGAGAGGAATAAGAAGTATGGCTGTAAGTATTTTATTCTTACTTACTTTTCTAGCTCACCTCTACAATAATTGCGTGCAAAGGATTATGATAACTGATTTCTATTCTTGGGACAGCTTCCCGTAAACTGATAGGGATTGCTCGCTCAGTCAACGAAACTAATAAATTTTTGTCAGGCAATTCTATAAGGCACAATGATAGAAAACAACGCAGTAAATAAAAAAAATATACTAAAAGTTTATTTTGTACTTTACAGGGATAGCTGGATCAGGTTCTCCCTGAGAGTTTTACAGTGCCTCAACCTACACAGCTACGGAACGCTACGGCATATCGAAAACTATCAAATATTTACGAAATACAATGATTTGACAATAAATTTTCTTTTACAATACCTATCCTATAATGTTTATTGTTTTTTATAAACTTTATTTCCCCGTACCAGTTATGTTTGTTTGGTAATTAGTTTTATTTATTTACGTAGACAGAGCCAATGAAGAAATACCTAGTACTATAAATAGATGCACTAAGGTTAAAGAAAAATCTCTTAACCACTAGCAAGAACTTCCAATCTCCGGGACAAGTTTTAGGGTGCTGCAAAAACCAGGCTAAGAATTAGCCAAGATTAAACTCGATTAGGGGTCTTGGTAACCTGGATGAGTTCACCAAATTGCTTCTGTGTTGAATTTTCCGAAGTAAACCAATTTAAGTATGATTGGTACAGTTTATTTGAAATACTCAACTTAATTACGATTATGAAAAAGTTTGGCGTTTTCTGGACAGGAAACACAAAAAACTACATTGACATTTTGTGTTGTTAAAATACACAATTTTTCCCTTTTTTGCTGCACTATTTATGACGATCATTAGTGGTTTAGGTTAGGGCCATCGCCTTTGAAGAATTTCATAGTTAAAGTAAAGTTTCAGGGAAGAAATAACAAAAGTAACATTTCCCGTAAACAGCTTACTTGTTTGTTTGTTGACATTGTACTATTGAAGTATGTAAGAGTTTCAGCGTTAAATAATGTAGAGTAGGTAAGTACGACAATGCTGCCGATTCGGTTACAGAACCAACTTAACTTATTTAAGTTTAGTCCTGTCACTTTCCATCTCGAGCGAACAGAAAAGGATGGCAGTACAGACGGACTTATTATAAACCTGTCACATAGATCGAATGCACGAAACGAAGCGCATTTTAGTCGGGACCCTTTCACATCACAACTTAATTTGACTTATTTTGAGCGTTATACGTCAGTTAGACACAATTATAATCAGCTGTTGTGTTGCTGTCTCTATTTTGTTCAAATTTTAGAAGGTGTCAAGACTAAACTTAAATTAGTTAAGTTGAAGCTGTTTACGAATCGAGGCCAATGAGCTATCAACCTAAGTATTAGCATTACCTACTCTACTTTAATGAAATGTACCTACCTACCTACACATAAAGGGGGAACTAGTTCAACTTTCAAAATAACTAACCAGGCTGTACGAAACAAAAATATTCGTTAACTTTATGGTTTTATGTGAAAACGTTACATGATTTGATCATGAAACTTTATTCAGTATCACATTAATTTGATTACAAAAATATTTTGATGAAAGCGAATACCCATATTGTAAAAATTGGTTATTATTCTTTATGAAGGTTGAAAAAATATTTATAACACATTTGCTCGTAAAGTGTCTCTTATTACACCAATTTCAATATTGTATTGTATCTTATTACGTACTTGTGTGTAATCGTAATGTAAAATGCACGAGTGCTGTAAAACACACGAGTTTTTTTTTTTAATTAGGTAAAACGCACGGTTTATCGAACGGTACTTTTTTAAATCTTAGCAAAGAGTTTTTACGTCAGAAAAGTGGTAAACGTTTTATGAATAAATTTAACTTTGGGAAATAAAATATAATGAATAAACATTTCATTCTTTAATTTAATTAATTTTGACAATAAATTTCAACAATTTATCTGTAACAAAACATAAAAGTATTAATTTAGTTTATTAGTAATACTGGCTGTTTTTGTGCCTTTGCCTTAAAAAAAAAAAAGCGCTGCGCGATATATACTAGGTAATCTGTGGATGCGCGCGCATCGCTAATTTGTGAACGAGAAAAGATTATTGCGCGCGTTTTTCTTTTCGCTGTATTAATTTTTTTGCTATTTCCTCGCAAATATGTTATAAAACGTCGTACGACATACGTGCGGTTTGATAATTACAGCCTCTGCCTTCTTATAGCCCTCGCCTACGGCTCGGGCTAGCAATATCGCCTCGGCTGTAATGATCAACCCACCGCACTTATATCGTAATGTACTATTTCGTAGTTTATCTCCTTATATTAACTTATTATGTGCTTCGGAAAGCACGATAAGCCGTTGCTCCCGGTTAATAAATAACTATCGTAGATTGCTAGGCATTGGGCTTGAAAACTTTGACGGCTGCGTTGGTCACTTTCACTAATCTGGCAAAACACTGATCCTGGGTCTGGTTTCACTTCTGGGTTGCGGAGGATCTTTTCGTTGTTACCCATTTATTGAATAATGGTTTAAAAAATACAATAAATATAAAGTAGATTAATTGAAATCAATTTTGTTAGTTCTTTAATAGAATTAATCTCCAATGTTTTATGTTATGGTACAATACCTAAGTAATGATAGATAGATACTACAAAATTATAGTCCCTCAGTTTCTATTTTCCTTGTACAATAGGTAAACTCTAAATACAGTATCAGTATATAAAAGTTGTAGATTTCAAACTGGTTTAGATCATTCAGATACACAATCTAATGTGGTTGCTTATAAGCAAATTGAATAATCGTCGAGATACAGAGTATACCATACAATAAATAGTCAAAATGACGTCATATACATTGTGTGTGTTTGATTTGATGCCGATTATGGTGGCTGTGATTTTCGCCAAGCCTGCTGACTCTGTCAATACGTCTATGGTGGGTAGGTATACACAAATAAATATTTTATAACAAATTTAATTAAAGTAAACTCTGGTCTGCAAGCTGCTTCTCAGATTACTTTTTCATTCTGCGGGCTGCTTTTTAGTCAACGAAAGTCGAGTTTTTAATATTGGTGTACTATTTATTTTAAAATATAAATGTGAATGTAATTGCTAATTTATTTTGAGATACTTTACTTACGCATTTAAGTTTCCTACAATTGAAACTGTTCACTGACAAAATGAGTAAAAAATTCATCAAATCTTTCTTTTCTTAACTTTTCACCGGATTGCCCTGAAAACGAAGTTCCCCTCAAATGCGAGCTAGAGCGATGCTTCAAGACCTGTGATCACTTGATCAATTTCCCCCCTTGTCCCGGTTCTGTCGCCGGTCCATGCACTAAGTCGGGGTGTGTATGTAAGAACGAATATCTGAGAAACGCCCAAGGTGTTTGCCCTGAATCGAACCACCCTGAATGGGTGCACGTCATAGAGAGGAATAGGAGAGCTGGCTGTAAGTTACTAATGTTTTAATTAGTAATGGTTCGTATACCATATTGTTCGAGAAGATATTCAGAACTAAACCAGACCCAACCTTTGTTATGAGTAGTCGAAACTTGATACCGAAAATGCTACTTTAAAAAAAAATTAAATGCGATGGGTTTGTGTTTGTGAGTTTTGGTATAAAATAACTGGGAAACTACCTAGATACTTACTGGTTTTATTTTATTTTACAGGGACAGACTTTCCGAAATCAAACTGAGTCACTACTTACCACGAAAATGCTACCTTATTGAAAAAATTACCCAAGACATTTCCATAAATACGTAAATATTAATATTATAATAATTTTTTTTTCAAACTCAAACCTTGTTACAGTGCAGCGCCTTAAGGCACAAATCATAAGCAAAAATAAAGAAAGGAACCCCAAATTATATAAATAATGACAATTATGGACAGGTGTAATAGAAATATTATTGTTTTTGTCTCACACGCCAAGCCGGAACGTTAACAGTAGCAAACTGAAGATTTATATAAGGCTGTTAAGAATTTTTATGACGCATGGAGCCGGGGCGCGACTTGAATAATGTTAAAGTTCTTTGCAATCAACTTGTTATATCCTGGAAAAATTGCTTTTGCGACGCATCTATATTTTGTTTTTCAGATAGGAGTGTGTGAATTACTGTAGTAGAAATCTTTTACAAAATTGAGATGAGAACGTTTTTTTATGTGTGTATATGGCTTATAATCGTAGCTAAATCTTGCTTTATATAGCTAAACAAAACGGAGGTTATTTTTATTCGCTGTATTTTTAAAGAAATCACCCACTGACCCAGTTATCCAAAAACACAGAAGCCAAAACCAGTGTTACGTGAGTTATATCCCTGCCGGTGTTACCTGAGTTATCCTTGCCCATGCGGGACGTATTTGTAAGGGTTGACTGATTCTTGGTGAAAACTTTGTTGTGAATGGTCAGAGTAAGACATGAAAAATGATAAACTAAAAGTTTAGCTTGTTTGTAAGTTCGGGTATTTTGTATTATAAGAAAGATGATAGGTATACAGGGTGTAACAGAAAGGGTATATGCATCGAGAAATGTGTGAATCATGTGAGAACATATTTGATTTATTTGATGAGCAAATTTAGTGTGCAATTCAGTATTTTCGGTTGCAATTTCGAATATTTTGATATAATAAAGGGAATATACAGTTGAAGGGTTAAATACTACTCGTTAAAAAATTGTGTCACTCTATGGTAGGTACTATTTAATTTCTCTACCAGACTAGCATGAAAATCTTGCAGATGTTGATGCTCTGTTTTGTTTTAAGTTGTCTATTGTGATAATTGGTACCGAATAAATGCTTTATTTATCTTTTCTTTTTCTCTGCTTACACCGCAAGTCATATAAGTGTTATGCAGGTACCTAATGTAATATTCAGTTAGGAAATACTTTCTTGTAGATATAATATTTGCACAAGTTGTACCTCCAGGATATTTTCTTTGGACGAAGGGGCCCAAACCCAACAGTTTGTTTCCATTATGTCTCTAGCCAATGTAATAATATTAGACCATCCTTGGACGTGTTTGCGGTAATATACAGGGTGTAAAAGAGGTACGGCGTTAATTTAAATCAACTAATTCTCTACTATTTATAAAAAAAAAACAACTTTCAAAGCAAATTAAATTTAGTAAATCTGAAAGAATTTCCTGGTGAATGTTTTTTAGTTTCATTGTCTGAGCAACCCCTATTAGTTTGCGTTAAGCTGTCTCTTACATCCCGTATTATGAAGATCATAAGATTCAATACGAAGGAAATAAAGTTTAAATTGGATACGTAGCAAACGAATCGGAAAGTTTTCGATATGAAACCGATTACACTTATTTATTAACAGTTTTTCCATATTGCAAACCAAACTGAACGTATAGTGCAATTTTTTTATCGTTTTCCATCTCCACCTATCGTTTGCATTCCTAAATCGCTCGGCTTCCGGTATTCAGTGCATTCGATTTTATTGCTTTGGCGCTTACCGAATGGGTTAATTGCGGATTGCTGTTGGATAAACAAATCACTTGAATCATTGGTCAGGAATTCGACAAAACGTTTTCAACAAAAAGATTCATTTCATTAATTCTGAACAAGAATCTATAATTTTGATTTACTTTTTTAGGCTTGATTAGGTGAAAACGGAGCATAGGAACGGGACACTGGCTTTTATAAAAGTAAATGATAATAAATAGTAAAAGATAGAAAAAAAGTGAGTCAGTTAAACATTTTATTTGGTTTCGAAAAGTTAAAAAAAAAAGTCAGAGGAGTAGACGGGACACTGGTTTTTATAAAAGTAAATGATAATATTAAATAATAAAAGAAAGGGAAAAAGTAGTCAGTTTAACATTTTGGTCATAGGAGTAAGTTATACTTTGCTTCATAAAGTGCCACCTAATGATGACGTGAATGACGGAATGAGAAGTAACTGTACTACTTACGTATTAAATTAACCCCGCGTATGAACCTGATATCACATATGAAATGATATTTGAAACCGAGTAACCGAGTAACCGCAAATGACGAGATAACTGCAAAAGCTTAGAATACCGTGTTCTAAAGCTATTCATCATGGTTGCCGAGTAGGATTGTCTTCCTGGTTCCATCTTAAATCACAGTCATAATTTATCCCGTACCTCTGCCTCTCACCAACTAACACATTAAATTTTCATCGCAGGATCCCCATTTTGGATATTCATCGAGTTTATCGAAGAGTTAGATTGTGGGTTTCAAAAGTTTATTATGTTGTTTAATATATAAATTGTAGGTAGGTGGTTGTGATTGGTTAGCTTATTTCAGTTTGAAAAATTGGAAATGAACTCCGAAACTGTGCGTCAAAAGTTACACGGAATATAACACTACCCAAGAGAAATTTCAATATACCTTATTACATGCTTAGTACATTAAGCAAATTGAGCTCCGATAAAAGGGCCTAAGTTAGTGAACTTTCAATAAGGATATCATTGATTTCAATAGGGTATAATATCAATCCATAACGCCCATGATTTTATCAGAGAACCCTCTGATATTTCCAGCAATTTATAGGGGTGCTCCCTTTTTGCGGTTCCGCTGGTTTTTATGAATATTTAGACCGGATTATCGTTGCAGCCCTATTTTTATGAAATTTACAATGATTCAATGACACACAGCAATGATAGAATAATTTGGAATGAATAAATAGAAAAATTGTATTACAGTCATTGTTTACACGATACTGACAATGATGTACCTACGTTAATCGAATTTTAAAATAATAATACAAAATAATACCTACGACTTTTGATACAATAAATAATATTAACACAACAGAAATAAACATTAGGAATATTTTGTTGATGATGTAGGTAGAGTACGTCATCATTCGGCGCTTCTACGCAGTATTCCTCAGTAATACCTAGACTTAGCTCCTACTTCTAGAATGCTAGAATTTGAACACGAATAGGCAAGATTCGATCAATGGGCGCTAGCTGAAGGAATGTCTGCTCCAAGGAGCATAGAAACTAAGGAGACGGTAAAGAAAATATACAACCAGTGACCAATTTTTCTACCAAAGATTTGGATATAGGCTGTGGGAAATTCGGATGCACACAAAATTACTGCATCTTGACTAAAATCGTAACCTTTCATTTTCTCGCATGAGAGAACAGAGACGATAATAATTATAGTTAAGTTGTGTCCTTACCGAATCGATATCATTGTATCAAATTAGCGCCCGCTACACACTACTCCGAGAATCTGGTTTTGAAGGAATCGAGAGTGCACTTGTATGTTTCGCAAACACTTCTGGAATGCAATGAAACAAGTTTCGCGCAAATTTGTTGTTCTCAATATGATCTGCTTCCATTATCCAAAATAGGTTAGTACTCTACAAAAGTTTTCATTATAAAATAGATTGTCATGTCACACGGTTACACGAGTAAATAAATACGGGGTGGAGGGACAGATTCCCAACTTTCACAAAGAATCCCAACTAGCAAAATTGTGCAAAATCGCAAGATCTTATCGCTACATAGAGATATTAAAGTTGTAAATAAGTAACGCTTATGGCTGCTAGTGATATATATGTGATATGAGACACCAGATAGCTGTATAACAATATACAGCCTAATTGGGATTATAACCTACGATATAAACGTTTACATAGCTGCCTTTTACATTACATATAACACTGTTGTAAAATAGTATACTCAAAACCTCAATTAGAGCAGTTATGTTGTATATTAGTGTTTTCATGATACTACTATAACGCAAATATGAACTTATGTGGCTCTGCTGTCATTGATATATAGCCAGTGTTATATTAGAACCTTTGCAGCTAACTAGTGATATAATAGATGTCACAGTAACTGTTTTATCACAGATATGCTCTATATGAATATCCACTATCGCTTGAGTTATATTGATGATAACTGAACCTTTATTACCACTCAATAGATGTAATGCAGCATAATATATTTCTCATTTATAACTTTCTTATCTCTAATATAACGCTAAATAGATGCATATTTATTCAAAAATGGGCGTATATGTCACCTTTCTGCTGCATATTGGATTTCTTGACATCAAATTGTAGCAAAACATTATTTTATGGCTGACGGTGACGATATTTTATTTCACAAGTTTTTATTTTTCCAAGTTTGTGCAAAAACATGGATCAAAAATGGAGTAATTACAAGAAAGGTGGGTCTTATAAACGCAGAGGAAGGGAAAGAACATTGAATTTACCGGAATATATCAAAGGTTTATTTAATTTGAACATGAGGAACCCTAAACACCGTAATGGCGGCGAGATGTTGTATATCTTCTGGTTAGCAGCTCCCTTAACTCTAATTAGTTGTATATAGATGTCTTTGCAAATACCTAATTAATAAAAATATTTAAATTTTAATAAATATTATTAATTCGAGGGGGGCATTAAAAATACAGTAATAATATGGTACCCATTTATCAGTAAAATTGCAAGCGCATATGAATTTCACCTAAAACTTAAAATATACGGTCAATTTTTACCGATGGATTTCAAGATGGAGGAAATTATAAAGATACTTACCAATATTATTGGTTTTGATTTAAATAAATCCTGTCAGAGTTCCAAATCACGCACAAGTCCGCACAAAACAAAAAAAGTGTTTTTATAGAATCCCAATCAACAATTTGTAATCAAATTATTGTAAATCAGCGTTAGCTGCGACCCTTCTGTTTCCTAATTGTGACACAATTGATTTTTTGTCACTGATTTAACACCAACTAGCTCAGAAGGACACAGATATACAAATGATTTGTTTCCCGGTAGTCCTAAGCGGAGCTTGAATATATCTAATATATCTCCTAATAGCGATTAAAGTGGGGCCAAATTCGCATGATATAAGCTTGTTTACAATAGATATGCGACTGTTTCTACAGCTGATATACAGCTAATAATAGCTGTATATCGAAAATTTTGCTAGTTGGGAAATTCTTTCAGGAAATTAAAAAGAAAATTGGCTTTTCTACAAAATTGTATATTAGAGGTCATCTTTGAGGTCATTTTGTTTGCGAGAACCCCTATCAGTTTGCGAGAAGCTGTCCCTTACCGGCCACGGACCCGGTTTATGATGTCGGGTTAAAAAGTCACTAATTCCTAAAAACATTCGATTCCAGGAAACTAAATCTATATTTTACCAAAATAATAGTTATCACATTTCCGTACCTAAGTATTCAACTACTAATATCCATTTAGGGATGATCACCGCGTCGTACTTAATCAAACATTCAATAGTCTTACCTGTTTCTGATTAGACTAGACAATGTGACTATTAACTTTCTGGCTGTGGAACTATAATGGAACCGGATTAATTGCGATCTCTATCCCGCCCACTGTTGCTCATTAATATTGTTGAGCGTACGTGCGGAAATTATGTTGCACAGGTATTTAATTTACTTATATTACTACTATAAAAATTACCATGGGCTCTCTATCCGGAGGTCTTGAGTTCGATTCCCAGGGGGGGAACACAAAGTTGATATTTGTTCATTTATCACTGTGACATTTTCCCCAGTTTGGTTAGGACATTGCAGGCTGAATAACCAACAATCACCCTCAATCGGACAAACTGAATAGAAAAACGATTCCGTGCTTCGGAGGGCACGTTAAGCCGTCGGTCCCAGACGCTGTCGTTGATAGTGGTCGTTACACAAACCATGTCAGAGGCCTAATAGCTGTGCTACTAGGCGGTTTATAAATCGACTCGAAACCCAATCGACAAGAAGAAGACTATTACAAATTATAACAATCATACCCATAATTGAAACAAAACTCATTCCGATAACGAATGTTAAGCCTCTCTGTTAGTTAATATCTTAGATAGGAGAAATTATAAATGCTAAACCTACCTACTTAAAGATTTATCTATGCCTAAGCCTAAGTATACCGGGTGTAAGGGACAGCGTCCCGCAAACTGATAAGGGTTGCTCAATCAACGATACTGAACACATATCACCAGGTTTTTTTTCAGGAAATGAAAATAAAAATTTGCTTTTTCATACAAAATGACCACATTGATCAGACAATTTGTAGTTGTTCAGTTTCGTTGACTGAGCAACCCCTATAAGTTTGCGGGACGCTGTCCCTTACACCCCGTATATCGTCACACCCAATTTTAACAAAATCTACCTAGCTGTTTAGGCGTAAAAAGCAGAAACTCCTTTAAACCAAAAGGGTGGGATTAAAAGCTACTGTAAACAAAACAGAGGAAATCACGCCCCAATCCAAAACAAGGACAAAAGAAGCTTACAACGGCCTCCCGCAAACGGATATTACATGCTCCCAACATGCACACTACAATCAGGAGATCCCATAAAGTGTTTGGAGTACGCGGTATTTTGTGTTCCTTATTTCTTGTACTTAGATGCATTAAGACTCGTATTTATAAAGCGATCTCTAGATTGAGAGCAATATTAAGTATGGATTTGACAGATCGTTTTGCCTAAGGCCCGTATTTATAATCAGCTCTCAAGAGTGACAGCGAGTTTGAGTTCGTATCAGAAATGTCATTTCAGTACAAAACGACCTGTCAAATTCATACTTAATATTGATCTCAATCTTGAGATCGCTTTATAAATACGAGCTTTAGACATTTAAGACATGCTTTTTTATTTACGGGATAGATAGAGCGTCAATAGTTTTCTTTATTAGTTTCACAACATTTTATCTCATAGGTAAGTACTGACTCGGCTTTTACACGATCATCATCATCATCATCAGCTCATATACATACGTCTCCGTAGAGGGGCACGAGCCTGCCCTGAAATAGGGCGATCGGCCCGTGGGCCCAGTACGGATTGGTCGGTTTCGTGTTCGTAGGTATGTACACGTTTTCTCACGATGTTTTCCTTCATCGTACTAAAAGCATGGAACAAACGTAGGTAAGTACATAATGAAAACCGAATAACATATATATGTGTGTGGTGGGATTCGAACCATGACTTCCTGCATAGGAGGAAGCGGTCCTATCCACTACTGACTACACCATCGGGCTTACTACACCGATCAAATAAAATTAAGGTGTATTACAAATTGCAATAGAGACATGTCTTAAAACGAGGGTTATCAGACTCAGAGGATCCTTTAAAGCTTTGTCGGAACAGTCGGAAGACATTACACACAGTCCACTGACTCATCCTGTAAAAATATAATTTTCGTTTCTTACAATCTCAATTCCAGCGAAATCAGCAGAATGTTCAGCGATTAGAGTTGCTTTTTGCTTTGAAACTCTATAAAGAAAACTTAAACTGCTACGTTAGGTACTTTACACTAGGTACCTACCTACATAACTTGCTTGGTTTATATTGTTCTGTTTATTTTATTTTATTTACAAATCGGATAATCAGTGAAAGACAATGTTTTCTACAGGCAGTTTAAGTTAGCCTTGTTCAGAAATTAAGTATGAAAAACAGAAATTACTTTTACCATCTTTTACTATGGTTATTGATTGTGTTTTGCCCGTAGGAACAATTTAAAATTTAGCAAGTGTTATTCACTATGTCCAGAAAGTCATGTAACTAAACTTGAAAAATAAACATAGAATTATCAGCCCAAGAGTGCATAATTTGAAGCATTAAAAATATGGAGGCAGCTTATCGATATCGAACGTTATTTGAAAACATTTCTTTAGTAAAACAACAAAATATTGTTTGTGAACAAGAAGAACTTTCCAACTTTGACGCTCTTATACATACGTACATACATATAATCAGTGATGATGTAGACTGAAACTCTCAAATCCCTTAGCTGACTTTTACAGCATGCCCGGGAGGAGATGCAGCTGGTACATTCTATGTTTTTTTATCACTCCCAGTCCAGCATGGAAGTATTGACGCTCGATTATACAGGTCTTTATATAACCAAAGTTTCACGCCGACCGCTTCTAGTTTGATATTTTATTCACCCGAACCTTTCAAACATTGATTATTATTAATGACTTCCTTTGGGAACTAATTTGATAGGATAATGGATCTTTTGTATCTGATGAAAAAGTAATTTGTAGAACCCTTGCCACAACCAATTAGAGTGTGGGAAGTGGGCAACAAAAACGTTTTTCCATTAATCATGACATTCAGGTATGGTGGAAAGAGAACATCAGTACCTGGCTGACTGTGCTATGTACTTACTAGGTAATGATTATTTTATAGAAAAGGATTGCCCTTGACTGACAACAGTGACAGAGTCGACGATGGAGGGAGCTCACCCAGAAGATGCCTGAAATGGTACTGTTACTCTTCCATGCTGGACTGGGAGTGATAGAAAAACATAGAATGTTCCAGCTGCTCTTTCTGCCGGGCTTGCCGTAGAAGTCAGCAGAAGAGATTCTAGGGTAACAGTTTATTGTAGTTTGCGATTGCCCAACAACCTGTCACTACAGTGATACCGTATATTTTATTACTCCATGTTGATACAAATATTAACATCCCAACTAACACAAGAAGGTTGCTTAGTAGCTTTATAGCGTATATAATAACAGCTATAAGCTGCAAGAGTCAGCTGCATAGTGCGCTATGGAACCCTTCTGCAGCTGCTATAACCCTAAAGGGGCCCCTTATAGACCTTATTTAATAAGTCCAGTAGAGTTGCATAACAGCGCAAATTATTTCTTTGAACTGCTTTTTCCACTTCTTAAGCACCATAAAAAGTGAAAATTACAACTGACAGCTGAAATTGGCACTAATTGAGTGAACGAATTTAACATTCATCATTCATCCACTCACTCTGCACTGCGGCCTGCAGCAGTCTGCGGCGAAAATTGCAACTTATAGTGAAATATTTAGCTGCTAGTGTTTAAAATGTAATTGTATTGTATTTTATATTACTTGTATGAAGTCTTTAGATAAATATGCTTATGGCAGCGTGTAGTGCAATATTAAAATGGCGGAATAATAGTGAATAACTTATACGATCTCAGTTACGCGGCTTGTGTATGTGAAGAACATTGGCAAATTTAATTTACTGTGAAACGTGTATGGTGTTTTATCAAAATAATTCATGGGCCCTCAATTAATTAAAGATTCTATGAAAATCTAATGAGTTTGTAAACGCGAATTCAAATATTTTAACCAAATTTTGGTAAGTATAATGCTGATTTATGTTAATTTATGGATAACTAACGATAACATGATATTTCCGATCATCCTAAGCTGTGCAGTGTGTTGAAATAAACTAAAATATAAGTACTAATCTAGTAATTGTCTCAGATAACCTAAAAATGCTACCACAAAATGGCGTTGATATTGTAGCAGCCTTAGGTTCTTTGTTTCGCTACTGTAGCCCTTTAATGCAGTGTTAAGCGACAAAAATCACTGTTCAGAAGCTCCTATTGCCATTTAATCTGCTAAATTATCTGCTCTAGAACTTCAAGTTCCATACAATGTCCAATAGAGTGAATATTATATCCTAAAGTGTTAATTTTATACGATTTAAAGCTTGCACCTGCATTGCAGCACCTACTATGAGGATAAAAACGCAAAGCTAATTGCAGATGGCGCCACCAGCGAGTGTTCCAAAAGAGACCAATGAGAAGACGCAAAACTGATATTGACATTGACATTGACAGATTACTGACCAATCACAGGAACCTGACCAATACCTAATATTAAATTCATTGTAATGATAATAATTCCACCGTTCTTCATATTAGAATACTAGACTAGATATATAATCTGTAGTTCTTCATTTTATTTAAAAGTTATTATTTTCTGCCATAAAGCACTGCAGACCCCATAGTAGTTCTATAAATAGGAATGTTACGAGCAGAAGAGCTAATAATACCTCTTATGCATAACAAACATTCTAAGACGTCAATAAGTCACAATTTTCTATCTTATGCAAATCATCGTGGCAAAACATGCCACGGAAGAACTCAAAGTGCTAATAGACATACAATTATATCTACAATGCAGTCTATGGTGGTATAAAATGCCAAGTAAGACCACGATGCGACCTAAAGTGACAAAAAAGATCCTAATCTAACTATTATACAGTTCACGGTGCCATAAGGGTCGCAAAAATCCCTTGGATTTTTGCTGCAGCCATCAGCGATAATTTTACCTGTTAAAGAACTCGTGCCTAATTAAAACTCCCTTATGCCACCCTTATAGACATTGGAACTGTAAGAGAAGCTGCAATTTTCACTAATGTGTTAGTTGGGTAACCACAACAGTCTAAAATCTGCCAAATAGGCCCTCAATTTTTGTCAGACGAGGCGAAGGCGCCTTTTACGTGCTACATTACGAGGCGTTTTACGCTCTGTCTATCCCGAAAGGGATAAAAGCGTGAGTTAGATAAAATAAATATTTTTATTTTATTTTAAACGAGAACATTAATAAAAAAAATGTTCTGTATGGCGTATAATTAACCCGTACAACCCTGAAAATTGATACGTACAGCCATATGTACACGTACACACGTACATTTGTACACTTAGCTTTCGCCCTGCTCAGCTTCAATTTATAATCGTTATTTTTCTTTTGTTTTTCAGGTTTGCCTTGGCACCATTTTCCTTTGAATTGTTTGTTGTGAGTTGAAATTAATGATGCATACCGAAATGGTTTCAAGCTTTTCTGCCATGAAAATATTTTGTTACCAAAGATCTTGTGAGCTCTATTCAATGCATTGAAGTAAAATTTAATACCCAACATAAGAGCAAAATCTTCCAGTATGGTAACGAATTTCACTAACTAAAACATTCGGATTCGCTATAACATTTTTTTTTTTTAATTTATTAACAATTCAAACAGGACAATATTCCATGAATGTTTATAGGTCATAAAAAACCTCAATTAAAACAAAATAAAAGTCCAGTGGAATGGGAAGAAACAAAAAATTCCGTCGTACATTATTAAGGCGGGGTAAATCCGTTGCCAGTAACAAAGGATCAGCTGAATCTCGCCGTTCTATCAGAGTTTCAGGGGATTTAGACGGTAAAGCGCGTCTAGGCTTTAAATGATCATGGAAAAAAAGGAACTAACGCCAACAATTTGAGGCCACACATAAACATGTTACGTCGTCGTGACGTCCAACGCGTTGGAACTAACTTTGAACGTCATGTCGTCGTGACGTGGATATCCACGTCACACAATGTAAATTCTCACGTCAAGACCTCGGTCGTGACGGGGTACGTTGCGGCAAAGTTTTCGAGAAAAGCTACGATTATCCGGGCAGAAACAATGTCGTAACGTGGCCCGTCATGACATTGTGACGTGAGTTTTCACGTTGCAAGATGTGGATATCCACGTCACGATGACGTAATGTTCTAAGTTGACGTAACGTTGGACTTCACGACGTCGTAACGTATTTATGTGTGGCAGCCCTAACGCCAAACACTTACGCTAGCAGCGCCCCCACCAACGTTCTTTTAAAGCTGTGACGCACTGTATACTGAAATTATTTTTCAAGCATCGGACAATAAGAAAGCTTAAGGTAATTTTGGGATTTTATTGTTTACGGAAGTTGTTACTTGAGAAAGATTTTTGAAAGAAATAATATATTGTCTTACCTAATTAGTTACGCAGATTACATTTCGGTTTTAGGTTGGTTTTGTTAACAGGTACGTTTTTTGGCTTACATGTCAAATAAATTTGTGAATTTAATTGCAAAAAAAATCTAATAAAGAACGTGAGAAACATGTTTTGTTGATTCCTACTTACGTTACGATGTTATAAAAATCCATGTTTCTTTTTAAAATACTTACTTATAAATGTTTGGTTTTGTTTCTTGAGTGTTTAAATTACATTCGTTATCAAGCGCCGAGAAACTTAATAAATATCACTTTCAAGACTCGATTTAGTTGTGAAACCAGACTTTCCTAGCCTGTATTGAAAGAGATTAATAGTTTTGCGAACTAATCAAGTTCCCTCAAGTTGCTTTTCGAATCCCTCTAAGAGAATGTAGTTGAAACTTACGCTGGCCTCATTTAGACCTCGAAGTATCAACTTGGTCCTTTGATTGGGAGTACCAGGAAATTCAATTAAGATAATAGGTTTCATGTTATGCTCTTCCGAGCTACTTATCAACATACTAGCAGCCTGTATCGTTTTGTCTTAGTAGGTACTTAATGAACTTTCAAGGGAATAAAATACTAGTAAATTGTTCAGTTTTTTTTTGCAAAATTATATACCTGTCGCCTAAAAAAGATGTCCCTTACACATCGTAAAAAAATTGCGGCTTGTGGGACAGGTTGTATAATGCGACTTATGGGACGCCGAATCACAATCATATGAGTCTATGATAATAATATGACCTATGAATACGACATTGGTAAAAAACTTTCTGTCAACAACACCCTTCACGCCATGCTGTGGTGTCAATCATAGGTAGTGAGCATGGCAATTAATTTCCAATTGGAGGTTGTGTTGATCTTCATTCACCATCTGCAATCATTCTGCTGCTAAAAATGGGTCAGCCAATAAAATTGCATGCAGTACGACATGGCTTATAATGAAAGTTGCGGAAAAATAAAGAAATTATGGGCACTTTCTTACAATGGCAACACTATAGCCACTGTAACCGCCGTCCACATTTATAATAATAATGTCTTGTTCATTCGGCCTTATCGTACTGTAGGTCCGTAGCGCAGTAAATACTTTGCTCATAATGAGACATTTAGGTGGACGTCTAAATTTGCCAGAAAAATTAAGGGTCGCTAAGGTTTTAGCGACATTCTCAATACATTGTACCTATACGATTCAACATAGTACAATTGACTCTGAAGGTCGTCAAATTGGCTCAATATCCGGTTGTCCGACACCAACAGCTGTTGGTTAATACGAACTGGAAGCATGCCACAGAATTAGCTACATTTACACGGTGGTGGAAAACTATCCAAGTTAACAAATATGGAAAGTTGGCCATATTGGACCGGTGGTGGATAAATCGTTCCACCCGAATATTTTTTTCTAAAAGTACGATTATTTTATTCCTTCAATACTAAATTATATTTGACAATATTTCTAGTAAGGAATAACTAGGTGGTACCTAAGTACGATATTTCTAACGGTCCAATATCAATATAGCTTTAAATCTTTGATCATACTAAAAACTCATCAAAGTATTTGCCCATCGAATTCACTACCTTCAAATACAGAGCCCAAGGCCCAGATAATAACCACACAGTAGCAAGATTAATCAGTAGCAAAATTCTATACTTAAATGCGAAAGTTTGGATGTTTGGATATTTGGATGTTTGTTACGCAATCACGCTTCAACCATTGGACGGATCAGGATGAAACTTGGCACACATGTTGGTTATAGATCCTAAAATAGGACATAGGCTACTTTTCACCGCGGGACAACCTTCATTTCTACGGAAAAACTTGTTTAACGCGGGTTAAACCGCGGGCGAAAAGCTAGTTTCAAATAAAACTAAGATGGAAATATTGAAATAGGTACCCATTTAAATAATTTTGCAACCTAATTTTTCCAAAATGACTTCGAATTCAGAAGATGAGGAAACTTTTGACAGATTACTTCGTGTCACTGAACTTGTTCCATAAAACGATTTATCGGAACTTTTCCAGTAAATAACTTTAATATTTTTAGTACCCACAATTTGGAAAGGTACTTTTTAATATTGCATTTAATATTATAAATGTGATATTCTACACTTGTCATTATTTGTTTAATATATGTCGTATCAAACTTTGACACGCGTCGTATACTACTACGGCGCCCATTTCGACATTAAAATTTGACATAGTAGCTACTCGACGCTTCAAAACACGTGTAGTATCAAAAACTAGTCCTGATAGGCACCACACTTGTAATACCTACCCAGTGTAATAGGTATAATTAATTTCATACTTAAATAAAGTTGAAAATACACATGCCCTTCATAAAGATAATCTGGTTCCCAGTTTTCGTGTTGGAAACATAAACCGCAGCCGTGGGCGTGTCCCGCCGGGTATGGGAGCGGATGGCGGGCTAGTAAATAAGCGAAAACATCAATAATAACAACTTAGATCGTTGCTACAGAAGTTTACAGCGCAAGGATGCAGAAGTATAAGATTTTAAATTGTTGCCGATATTATTGTTTATAGAGTCTTCGTATATCCATCATAACCACGATTTTCAGGCTTGAATGACCTAATGGATAGAGATAGTGATACCATCCTGAAATTTTCATTAAGCCTGCAACACACTAAAGCCGCCGGCATGGCCGCCGGCCTTGCCGCCGGGCGTGCCGCGAGATGCCGCGCGAAGGTTAAGGTTTAGTTTCGTGCGGACCGCTCATTTCTGCGGCTTGTGCCGCCGGCATGCCGGCGGGCGGTGTGTAGCAGCCTTTAGAGAAAAGCATTACCTTCTCACTATCTTTTTCGGGTGGATTGGGGAGTTACAGTTTTTGGTGGTAATTCTGATATCCTATCTTTTTAAGGAAGAAATGGATTGGGTGCAATTTTATCCTGACTCGACATTTAACTTACTGTGTGCGGTCGATATACCTAAGGCCACGTCAAAGGCTTTTGATTTTGAGCGACTTCTCCACAGGACTTCCCTTTAACGACTCTATTTCGACAAGAAATCACTAGAGTCAAGATGTGAACTAGGAATGGAGTGAACCCATTGCAAAATAAGAAAATACAGTCTCATTTCCTAGCCCCACCTAACTGCCCGGCCGCTAAAATAATGGCGATGCAAAATAACTTAAAACTAGAAGTTCACGAGTACGCGGCAGGTCTGCACTACGTGCCGCAATTATTTACCACTAATACCCTCTCTCACGCTATTTCACTCCCAACTTATAACTACACTACTGACTGTACTGTACTGTACTGTACTGTACTAACTATGAGCACTAAAAAGTTGTCCCTTTCTATCAAGCAAAGCGGACGCTTGCAGTAAGATTTATTCTGATTCTGGAAGTGTACCTAGTATGGAATTCTAACTATTCTGTCTAGGAATCAAATAATTTAACTGTGTCAAATTGTACCTACAGATCCTTTCGTTATATACGGTGTAAGGGACAGCGTCCCGCAAACTGATAGGGGTTGTACAGTCAACGATACTGAACAAATACCACCAGTTTTATTTTCAGGAAATGAAAATAAAAATTTGCTTTTTCATACAAAATGACCACATTGATCAGACAATTTTTATGGATAAGCAATTTTTTTTTATCATTTCCTGAAGAAAAAACCTGGTGATATGTGTTTAGTATCGTTGACTGAGCAACCCCTATCAGATTGCGGGACGCTGTCCCTTACACCCGCTATATTTTTTTATTCTTATCATATTTCCAAGAATGAAATGTAATTATTTAATTTATAGATAGATGTGCTTACTATCATAAACCCAACTTTCAAGATAAATATTATTATTTAAATTGAATAGACATCTGATAAAGTTTACAGACCAAACAAGTTAAATCGTAAACTCTATGGAGGGGTTTAAGTAGGATAGGTACGTGCGTGCGTATGATATTACTACAACCCTTCTCATCATCATGGGTACATCATATCAGTCGCAGGAGTGCCTAATAGGCAATTTGCGAGACTAGCTGCAACCTTTACAAATGACAACCCTACGAGTAAATTGATGTTAAAAATAATGAAATATGGGAACCAAAACTTTATGCGAGCGGAATCCGAATCTACGATCAGAGCGATCTGTGTTGTTGCTTTACTCTAGCTTACCGAGCTTATCTATCAATTTACTGCTAACCATAATGTGCATTACAGGAAATGCTTTATGTTGAAACAGTTTACGTTTGGTAAAACTCTACCAAGTAACCTGCCTTTATTACAATTAAATAAACATCTCTCCTGAATTCTCTCCTTGTGGAACCTGTATAACACTCAGCTTGGACTTAGAATCGCTACGTAACGGTACCCTCTCGGTGTTCTCAGTAACTTTCCGGTAGTTTAATGTTCTTCCTAGACTATTAGTCTAGACTGTCTCGAACTAGATTTATATATGACTTGCAGAGTTCTTATACAATGCTGCTGCATCTTTTTTTTGAAAACTTTGCGCTTGAGCTATTTAGGCTAGGTACTCCATGAAGAGGAAACTTTGGTATGTAGGTATGTTTCTTTTGTTACAAATAATCCTTAACTTGATCAAATGAATCAAAATAAAATAAATACTGAAATAAATGGAAAACTGAAAAAATTAAGCATTTTCAGATAAAAATTCTTCAAATTCTCATACTGGATGAAAACGTTTCAAATAAGAATTGCGAGTAGTTGCTGTATAAACTCCCGAACCTATGACGGATTGCCGGGGTCATCCCTGTGGTGGAGAAAATACTTACATACATACATACATATAATCACGCCTGTATCCCTAATGGGGTAGGCAGAGCGTAAACAACCTAAACAAAGGTCGTTTCGCCACGTCTGACAAGTTTTGAGGGTTGTTTAAGATAGATCTGTATATTGCTGTAGTGACAGGTTGTCAGCCCATCGCCTAAATTACAATACTGAAGCCCTCGAATCCCTTAGCTGGTTTTTACGGCATGCCCGGGAGGAGATGCAGCTGGCACATTCTATGTTTTTCTATCGCTCCCAGTCCAGCATGGAAGATGAAAGAAAATAGAAGAAAATACTTACTTCTGCAAATACTCGCGTGTCTAAACTCAGCTAGCTTTCAACTTCTAACTGACAGTTGTTTTCGTATACAACCACTATTACGCAACGCAGTCTACACTAAAGGGCAGTCTTCTAGAAGTTTGATAATCTAATATTCACACTTAAGCACTAAAATTTAAAGTCGAATATTCAATGCAAGGACTGTGTAATTTTAAATCAAGTTATTTGCCTCAAACTATATCTCTGGCTTGAACAACTCTGGAAGTCTAGTATATAATATAGTATATTTTATGCTCATTCTTTTGGTAAGTTTATAAGGCTCGTATTTATAAAGCGATCTCAAGATTGAGAGCAATATTATGAGTGCGGATTTGACAGGTAATTTTGTACTGGAATGACATTTCGGATACGAACTCAAACTCGCTGTCACTCTTGAGAGCTGATTATAAATACGGGCCTAAGTTAGCAAAAAATCTGTAGTCATTTTTAGGCGTCGTAAACGCCTCACGCCTGTTACCCTTTCGGGTTAGGCAGAGCATCAACAACTTCATAAGAGGGCATTTTCACCATGTCCGTGCAAAGTTTAATTTGAACTTTGTATTACTATTAGTGAATGATAGCTCCTATCGCCTTCATTGCAATGCACTAATTAAGACATAATACATGAATATTTATGTTAGCCGCAATATCATGCATTCATATCATATCATCACATCAATGTTAATAAAGAAAAACAAACGGTTTAATTTTCTGTAGGCATTCACTATGAATCAATTTTCACGTTACTGCGTCTCCTTTTATTTTAATTTTTTATCTTTTTTATTTAACTTAATTTGGAGCTTCAGTTGATTATGATTAGGTACGCACAAATTAAGTAAATGAAAAGAAAGGTAACAAGTTTTCTTCAGTAATATACAAGTAGTATTTGTTACCAACTAGAGCAAACACATTTCTAATAAAAAAAAAAAATTATATATAAACTCTTAATAACACTTAAGTGCAGCAATTTTAAGCATGTCATCAGGATTATTAAAAACCAATTTCTAAAGTATAATTTCCTTGTAGTACGATTACCACAAAGCTACTTCTTGTTATAGTTTTTTATTACTCTCCTGTTATTAAAATGTGCTAATTACAAATTTCCCTCAAAACTGGGTGGCCATGATGTAGGTAGTGGGTTAGTTAATATTATATTAATTACGGGCAAGGCAATATCGTTACTTTCCACTGTTGAAGGATAGACGACCACTTTGTTATACATTACGTTATTCATCTTGTGGATTGCCGGGTCGAATGACCAGATGAAGTTTAACCACTGACTTGGATCATGTACCTACCTAATACCCACAATTTACAAAGCCTACCATCTTCACGAGCCTAATGAATCACTTATTCATCTTATTTTGGGAAAATAGATGATTCAGCCTACATCGTCCTAACCTAACTGAAGAAATAAACAATAACTACATTACAAACGTATAAACTTGCATTAGCACCACTCACTACCAAAGAATAATAAATACTAACGCTACCAATACACTGATTAAGAATGACAAGAGCAAACCACTTACAAAAATAACAGAAATTTTGCCAGTGAGCCATCGACATAAAAACCGAAATTGTCGCCAATACCACTCCGTGAATACACATGGCTGCGTGACGGCGAGCCGCAGACGGCCACGAAAATAAAAAATTAACACGACCACGGGGCCTATTCTGGAAACCACGCAATCATACGTAACTAGTAGAGATGGGTAGTGGGTAAAAACCCAAACAATCCACCCGGGTTAAAACCGGGTGATTTGGGTTATTACCCGGTTTTAACCCATTATCACCCGAATTTACGGGTGGAAACGAAAAATAAGTATTAAAGAGCTTCTTTTCGTTAAAGCTCATAGTAAACAATATTTTATAACACATTTGCTCGTAAAGGGTCTCTTATTACACCAATTTCAATATTTTATTGTATCTTATTACGTACTTGTGCGTAATCGTAATGTAAAATGCACGAGTGCTGTAAAACACACGAGTTTTTTTTTATTAGGTAAAACGCACGGTTTATCGAACGGTACTTTTTTAAATCTTAGCAAAGAGTTTTTATGGCAGAAAAGTGGTCAACATTTTATAAATAAAATTAACTTTGGGAGATAAAGTATAATAAAATAAACATTGAATTCTTTAATTTAATTAATTTTTACAATAAATTACAACCATTTATCTGTAACAAAATCAAAGAAATATTAATTTACTTTGTTAGTAATGCTGGCTGGTTTTTGTTTCTTTGTACTATGGCTTAAAAAAGAAAGCGTTGATGCGCGCGCATCCTAATTAATTTGTGAACGAGTAAAAATTATTTCGCGCGTTTTTTCTTTTAGCTGTATTGTTTTAATTTTTTAGCTATTTCCTCGCAAATATGTTATAAAACGTCGTACGACATACGTGCGGTTTGATAATTACAGCCTCTGCTTTCTTGTAGTCCTCGCCTACGGCTCGGGCTAGCAATATCGCCTCGGCTGTAATGATCAACCCACCGCACTTATATCGTAATGTACTATTACAGCTTCCCAAGTATGTATTTCCTATAGGTATTATGAACTTCTATGGCAAGGGGTTAGGGCGGGACAAGAGGGGAAGTAGGAGTGGCTTTTTTATTCTTGGTATAATTACATTACGTGGGTTTATGTTATAGTACGGCGGCTAGCCGAAAAAGCTTGCACTCTCGCGTGATGGGATGAATGGGTCTCAGACTGGTTGTACACATCCTAAGATAACTTTTGAGATATTTTGCCCTGGTGAGTACACTCTATGGGTCTGCAGGCAGGGTCGGTTAGGTTACTATAGGAGCAATTACAGTATTTTAATAAAATAGGAGTGGTGCTCGAACAAAGTTTGGAGCACACCCTGGTCAGATTCACATCGTGGTGAAAAAAATCCAAAATGGCGGAAAACAAGATGGCCGCCATACAAAATAAAAAGTCAGATATCTCCTAAACGAAGAGAGATATGGAGAGTGCTCGAATAAATGTTATAGGAAATGATAGTCGGTAACTTTCGGTGATCACGAAAATCCAAGATGGCGGATCCAAAATGGCGCCTGATAAAAAAAATGCTCCGATCAGGCTGCAATTTGGCTGGTGAGAGGTCATTGAAGTACTAATTCGATATTTATAGTTCGTTTTTCAAATCCACCGTTTTTCAAGATGGCTGCCATACAAGGGTATTTTGTATGAAGAACTTTGATCAGGTCTGGCGTGGAAACAGTTGCTCGTTGTGGGAGTGAATAGTAAAATTCTGTATTTGAATGTGTAGTATTATTAATTCTGTGGTCCTCTCCCAGGAACTGTTAACGTGACAGAATCGATTAAAGTTTCTTTAAATACAACGGTTTTTGTATGGGGAACTTTGATCAGCTCTGGCGCAAGAATATTTGCTAAGAATATTTAAAGAAACTTTAATCGATTCTGGCGCGTAAACAGTTCCTCGTATTGGGGGAGAGGACCACAGAAATAATAATACAACATATTCAAATACAGAATAGTATTATTCACTCCCACTACGAGCAACTGTTTCCACGCCAGACCTGATCAAAGTTCTTGATACAAAAAACCATTGTATGGCAGCCATCTTGGAAATCGGTGGATTTAAAAACCGAACTATAAATATCGAATTAGTACTTCAATGACCTCTCACCAGCCAAATTGCAGCCTGATCGGAGCATATTTTTTATCAGGCGCCATTTTGGATCCGCCATCTTGGATTTTCGTGATCACCGAAAGTTACCAACTATCATTTACTATAACATTTATTCGAGCACTCTCCATCTATCTCTCATTGTTTAGGAGATATTTGACTTTTTATTTTGTATGGCGGCCATCTTGTTTTCCGCCATTTTGGTTTTTTTTCACCGCGATGTGAATTTGACCAGGGTGTGCTCCAAACTTTGTTCGAGCACCACTCCTATATCATTGAAATACTGTAATTGCACCTATAGTAACCTAACCGATCCTGCCTGCAGAACCATAGAGTGTACCCACCAGGGCAACATATATATATATATAATAAAATAAAAAAATAATAAAATAAAAAATAAATAAAATCTCAAAATATACCTTAGGACGTGTACAACTAGTCTGAGACCAATTCAACCCATCACGCGAAAGTGCAAGCTTTGTCCTGTTTTTGATCCTTAACCGCCGTACTATTATGGATTTCCATTATCGAAACTCGGAAAATTGTACAAAATCAACGGAACTTTTAAAATCGAAATTCGGAAAATTAACTAATACACCTACTTTAGTAACTAGGTAATGCGGAATACCTACCTATGCATTCACGTAATTGAATCACTAATGATAATTTTAGCAAAAACTAAATTATTAACAAGATTTAGTTTTCACCCGGTCAGTGGGTGGTTTGGGTGGATTGAAACGGGTGATAATTGGGTTTTAACCCACGCTTGGGTTTTAACCCGGGTGGTTACCCATCTCTAGTAACTAGCGCGCCATGTTGATTTTCCCTGGGGACTCATGCTTGGATGACCAAATTGACCAAGGCCAACAATTTTAAAACTGTAGGTACCTACCAACTTTGAATACTATACGTTCAAAGTAAGTAGGCCCTGAGCCTTTTGATGATATAGTTTTTTTCAATAGCCTATTTAATTATTTTTGCCAGAGTTACAGATAGTGTTTTAGTATGGGTATATCTTTCATATTGAATGGGTAAGCGTCTATAGAGCGATAAAAAATCTTTACTTATGTCATAGATTATGTATAAAAGGTTGCTTAAATTTTAATTTATTTACTTTTCAAACTTTGGAGATGTGCTTGCTTATTTTACACAAAGCAGATTAGATATGTAGAGAGTAGAATCTTTATAGTTGAGAAGCATTTTTTTTTCTTCCACTTTGCAGGGTTTGGTGTACTGTCCGTGGTTACCTACTAGTAAAAATATCCTGAAGGTTTATTCTCTCAGCTTAAAGTAGGTCGCAACGATACGGGTCTTTAATTTTTATTATTATTTCATGAGTTTGTGTCACTAATAGAAGGCTAATGCCTTTTTCTACTTCTTTATGTTTCGTTAAATTAAGATTTTTCTGCTTTAGGTCCACTGATTTGTTTTAGTCATAATATGCAGAATATCTTAAGAAAAGATGGAGGGTTTTGTTGTTTCAAATTCCAAGCACTGGATCAGATGTAAGTACTGCTGACACTCGCGGGACCATTGTCCGATGATCCGATCATATAGTCTGAGACAAGGACTAGGCCCACGGTCTAATAATACCCTTCAAATTTTGGAAACATTATTCGAATCAGACATTCAGGTGATTCAATTTGCATTGTCCTGACTAAAGTGTAAATAATCTTGCAATATGAGAATATTCAACTTGTTCGTCCCGCCCATGAATTTGATTTTACCCTATTACCGCGGCCGTTTTAAATTGTTTAATTTTCTTTACCTTAAAACATTCAGATACGTTGTAGTAACCTATTTTCTAATTCTGAATTTGCTGAATATTGATTTCCAAAACGGTTAACTAACAATAACCGCAATTTTGATTTCAATATAATTGTGCTGAAATAACATTAGCAAAACGAATTCAAGCTACGTTTAGTAGAAAGTTTTGGTAAATGTATAATATTCAAATGTAATTACTATCCACGAAGACGCACCTTAAAGCAACTTAATTCTGCAACTAGCCTCCTATCCCGTGACTTCTCTAGCAGCTTTTTTTCGTGATAAAAAAAATTATTTCTCGCAGCAAAGAGTATGTGACTTTGGAATAATGTATCATTTAATAATTAAAAGATTAACTGATTACAAACAAACAATCAAATCTTTCTTCTATATAATATTAGTGAAGATTTTATCTGGCTAATTTAGTTTTCTAGCAGTATTCGTAAATCAGCCGAAACATCGCGTTGGAAGTTCCAAGAAGTGTGCATGCGAACATGAAAGCACACGAACTGAGTTGCAATGGCGAACACCCTGTAATTTCATGTAAATTAAAACTGTTTTCGGTATTTAAAATTCAGGGTTCGGAAAGCGTTATTGCCTTCATCTAGATTTTCTTCTTCATATAATTTTCATAATAGTGTTAAAGGATTTTTTTGTTCTCAAACGACTTATACAGCAGCATTCTGGTTAACAAACATAACATAATTGTCACGACATTAGCCCTTATAGCGTAGGCAGAGGGTAAAACGCCTAGTAAAAGCAAGTCTGACAGACATGAAGGGCAATTTTAGATTCACATTTGTATGGTTGTGGTGACAGGTTGCCAGCTCATCGCTTAGATCACAGTACACAGTAACCCTTGAATCTTTTTGCTGGTTTTTACAGCATGCTCTGCAGTGGGCACATTCTGTGTTTTTCGTTTGCTCCCAGTATGGTATGTATGGAAGACACTCGACAGTCCGTAAGCAAATCGTGGGGAGTTTGGTAAACCCCTGACTCAAAAATCATAATAATTCTTTTATTTATATTTGATGGACTTACTCTTGACTCTAGTCTTCAGCATACAGATGCTATCTATTTTATCAAACCTAATAAGTATATCAAGGTACTAAGTCATTTAACATGTTTCCGCTTATGCATGCACTTCATTTCGTTCGCGCACGATCTTAATAAACAGAGCATTGCGAAGTCACGTAGTTGTATAAGAAATTCTCTATTTTCCTCTGTCAGAGAATATCGTGAACTTTTTACAAAAAAATCTGTATTACCTCTTTACTTATTTCTTAGTATGATGGCCATAATGACGGGCTCAAAGTGGAAATTCTTAAGTATTCAAAAGGCCCACTAATAGGAACTTTAGAGCCTCGTAGCACTTAGTCTCGCGCGAACGCTACGAGCGAGCAGACGCCTACGCCGTAGCGCCGCTACGCAACCAACGTCTACGAATAGTGAACTTGATAACTTTGAACTTTTCAATATAATTGTAAATAGTGTAATTACATGTAGTTAACTTGTGAAGTAGTTTAGTGAGTAAGTGTTTAAATTACAGTGTTCAGTGACATTAGAGTTAGTGACTGAAAGTGCACGGTAACCTACTTAAAGCTTCGTTATACGCCGCAGGTGAGTAATGACTACTATGTATGAAAAAAAAATTAAACAGTAAAAAGATTGATGGGCTATTTTCATTGAAATTTTCAGCACGTACGTAGAGTTTATTAAATAAATTTTAATTTAGGTGAAAATTTTGTTTTTTCACTGCAGATGTTTTCATGATTTTTTTACTACTTTAATAAACGCCGGTCATGAAAAGTATAACGGTTCGTTGCCCAGCACTGTTATTTGAGTACTGGTGTTATAAAATACGAGTTCAATACCGGACGGGCTAGACAGAGTGTCTATCGCCTAGTAAAAGTTATTTTCATCAGAGCACACTTTCAGGGTCAACAGGATTGTGTATATTTTGCAGTGACGGGTAGTCAGACCATTATACTAAAATTAAATACATCGAATACTACTACTTCCATGCTGGACTGGGAAGTAACTTGTTAGTAATCTGTGACTGGGAGCGATAAAAAAACATAGAATGTGCCAGCTGCATCTCCTCTCGGGCATGCTGTAAAAATCAGCTAAGGGGTTCGAGGGTTCCAGTGTATTGCAATTTAGGCGATGGGCTGACAACCCGTCACTATAGCAATATACATAATCATCTGTAATAACCCTCAAAACTTGTCAGACGTGGCGGAACGACCTTTGTTTAGGTCGTTTTTGCTTTGCCTACCCCATTAGGGATAAAGTCGTGATTTTATGTATCTATGTATATTATGAAGAGTTTCTTTTTTATTGGGCGGGGTAATAACTAATAAGTGGATTAAGTAAATCGGTTAATATCATTTTTGTGTTCCCCCGTGGGAACAAAACCCACAACTATCAGATCGGGAGTCCACTGCTCACTTACTAGACAACGGAGGCAGTTATGGAAAGTTGTCATCGCTGCTAATTTACACGGCCAAATACTGGGAAAAAATTTAAATATGTCCACATAGGATCCAATGTCATGCAGTAATATCCATCATATATGACATCATGATTAATTGATACCCTCAAAATATTTCACTGGATACATTTTCAAAACTAGTTTGACAATAAAGCGTGTTGCTCATCGAGACCTATAATAAAATATCTCATATGCCTGTAATATCTCCCTTGGTAAAAATGTTTAAGGAGAAACCCTCGGAAGAGATGACGTGACGTAGAAGCACTTTTTTTAATAACCTGCAGTTAATTTATTGAAAACCAAACACCGAGCCTGGTGAAGAAGGTTTATGTTAGTTTCGCAAAGTAGGTTCAAAATAGTGTTCATTTATTAAAATCAAGTTCATGGGGCAATTTTATCTTCATTACCATTGAATACCGAAAATGGGGCAAAGTGGTGTTAGACGAAGCCGGAAAGCGGACCCCAGCACTAGGCCGGGAAAATGCTAGGTAGAAGAAGAAGAGCTATGAGCTAAAGAAAAAAGTTCTAAGAAGAAATAATACAAAAACAACCTTCTTGATGAAAATTTCGGATATTTTAGAAAATTACGATATTTTTCCGTAAAATTACACCCAAACTCTGAAAACTTTAATCAACGGTAAAATCCGGAGCGCATATCATCCATATACACCTTAAATGAAATCTCCCTGCATCCGGCGTCACAAACAAACGAGCTAAAACCTAAAACTTTTTCAATTTCATATGGCACAGCGTGTGAGGTGGCAAAAAAAAATACGAATTAATTTTCAAACTCAGTGTTTTTGGGACGTGCTTAGAATAATGGTGCACGCTTCGGTTTTGTATGCGGACCTAAAATATCAATTGCGTACCTATAGAAATGAAGTTTGCAATTTGTGATCAAAAATGTAGGTATTCAAAATTTTGTTGATAAAAATCTTTGTTCACAATTTGTAATACATCTACCAATTATTGATACTTTTTAAATATCATATTTATTTTATCAAATATATTTGGATCAAATATTTTATCAAAAAACTTACTGTTCCCAGTACTTACAGAAATCTAAGATCAAATCAATAAAAATTTAATCTCTACCTCCGTCGTTCGACCTTTAAGAATTAAATTCCAAAGATTATTTCCCCAAACAATCCCTAATCTTTTTTTGGATGTTTAATTAAACATGCCTCATTATTACATAATCCTTAAAAACAAACTCCAGAGCTTAAAGATTGGACTTTATTGTTTAAAAGTTTGCGAGTTTCACGAATCTCCTTTCGCTCCTACTATATTGTTTGCTTCTTAATTCTATAGAAAGTTCAATTATTGGATTTTAGTGAAAGGGGTGTTATTCGTGTTATTAATCCAATTAGAAGCGCTTCGAATATCATGTCATATTTATACCTAATAATGTTTAAAGGCATTTTGATTTTCTTGTAAGATTAAAAGACGATTCGAGCAAACCTAAAACAGAAAACTTTTGACTTTTAAAATTGTGTCGATTTAGCTATCTGCAGAGGACACGACTCATAAAGTTGTTATTTTAAATCTTTTGAAAAAGTGATACTTAGTTGAAGATTACTGGTTCTCTAACTCTGCTTTCAATAATTACAATAGGCATAGAATAAACATACCTAACCTACTTATGAAAAATGCGGTGTGGTGGTTTGATGTGCTGGAAAAAGTCACAAATAAATAAATACCTTACGTCCCAAGAAAGAATATTAATCTATTTATATATTTCTCAGCCCAGATTATGGTAGATGGATTAAAACAGATTTTTCAAACATGCTATTTTTCCCTTATAGTTGAGTTTAGCTGGCGATATTTTTTCGCTGTAGCAGTGAAAAATGCGAGCTGGAGGTCCATATTCGGATTCGTGAAGCTAGAAACATTTCGGAACGCGGTAGAAGCACACGACTGAAAAGATTCATTGTGGAAGAAGGCCGTTTATTATTGAAATGTTGCCGTAGCCAAATATTTTATGAATAGCATTTTTTTTCTGCACTCTGTTTTCTGTTATGTCCATGAATGGATTTAAAAACAACTGAGACATTTTGATTGATTATCTTTTCACCAATACTTCTGGGTAGATTTTCAAACGGGATATTATTAATTTACTTGTTTCTGTTTGGTACTTTTGTACCTCACGGTAAAAGTTAATTTCGTTTGGATTCTTCTTGTTTGGCCCTTTTATTTGATCCCATTTCACGAAATAATGAATAAAAGGCCACTTTATGAAAACTGAACCAATTTATGAAAACACTTTAGTTGGACCTTATTTTATATTTTTTTACCAATCAATTAAATTTTATAAACCTGTCTATAACATCCTATATCAAACCACGCAGTAAGTACTTTTTTATGTACAACGTGCACCATATTCAGACATATATTATACTGTGACCATGGTCTTAAATTTTTGTTTCATTGCATCTAAGTGTACCGTGGGCTGAATATTGTCATATGCCAGGGAAATATACCTGGGCACGTAAAAATAATGAAACACATGCACGGGAACAACACATTTGAGATTAAACATGGGTACAATAAAGGGTGCGCAAAAACTGAAAGAGATTGCTCCGTCAACAAAACTGAAAGAACTTTTAAAGAAATTATTTGTTAACTAAAGAGAACTGAAAGAGGTTGCTCGGTCAACAAAACTGATAAATTTGCAAAGAAATTCTTCTGCTACCTAAATTAAAAAATATTAATTAAAATATTGTTCAAATTCGTTGACTGAGCAACCCCTTTATGTTTTCGGGATACTGTCATGTTCCTTACACCCTGTATGTACTTACCTACCTACACTCTAAAGCAAGGGAGTGTATAAGTAATTTAGTCTTGTTTATTTCGTTAACTGAGATAAGCCGGTTAGTCGAGGTGCTTCGTAGGGAAGATTTATGTGTACCCGTTATAAACATGATTGGATTGAATTACATAATTTTCTGAAGTATGTATGAGAAAAACATTTTATTCTACACTTGTTCGGAAAGTACATTAGTTCTTACTTAAAAAAAAGGGAAGAAATTACTTAAATCCCAGCGATCTTATGCGGGCGGCAAAAAATATATGGAATTTACTTTCTCCTCTAGGGAAGAAAGTAAATTCCATACAATATTCCCTCCCTCCTTTATTTTTTTAAAATTCGTTATTCAAGACTAGAAACAGGCGGATGCCAAAAGATAAAAAGTTTGTATCTCGAAGCCCACAAAATGATACTGGCCACTTACATTTTTTGGCAGTATGTGCTTTGTATCATTTGCCTCTTTTATATTTTCAAGTATAAAATAATGGAAAATCAACATGTCCGCGCGATTTTTTTTTCGTTCTTTCATTTATCTAACTTATTTAATTAAAATTATTTATTAGTGTTTTTGATGTACTGTGTAACGTAACTGTATAGTATGTGTTTTGTATGTGTTATGTTTGGATGGATGAGGAGAGGACACATCAAATGTTCTTAAAATATTTTCTCATGTAAGTGATATCATTCTTTGTATTACAAGGATTTTCAACTATTTATGTATTTTGCTCATAAGGTGTAGTATAAAGCACTATGTATAACTCGGAAGAGAATCCGTCATGTTCTCCCCTCGATAAACAATGTTCTAATACCTGCCTACTTTCCTTACATCACATTTAAATAATGTCATCGACGGTCGTCTTTTGATAAATATCATGCGAAAGTTATATATCTAAGCCTTGATCTAAATAATACAACGTAGGTATTTTTACCAACTACTTACACGTACATTGGTATCGATTCGTATTCATGTGCGCACAAAATCACAAAATCTTGACTAAAATGGTCACCTGTCATTGTATATCCTGAGAGAACGGAAAGGGATGGCAACAATTTTGGTTAAGATTTAGATAAGTCTATGCTCTGAAAGAATCGATAGCATTATTGTGTCTGTTTGTTTAGTTTCATGTAAGGATTCATTCCTCTTATTCATGACTTCCTGAACTATACCTAGTCAGTCTAGCTATCTTTATACAGGGTGTAAGGGACAGTACTTCCCGCAAACTGATAGAGGCTGCTCAGAAAGAAATAGAAAAAAATGGAGATCTGAAGTTTTCTTTTTCATTTTCTGATTGAATTTCCTGGTGACAGTTGTTCAGTTTCGTTGAATGAGCGATCCCTATCAATTTGCGGGCAGCTGTCCCTTACACCAGATATGGCAAGGCTACGCGAGCCAATGTCATCCAACACAGTCGACTGCTGTTTGGTTTGTACTCGAGATGTTGCAACTTCTGACTAGACTAAGCAAACCATACACACAATATCTGCTTTCCATACAGTGTGCATAGAAACAACGTGAATACTCTGGGAGATCAACCTATAGAACTAAACAAGTTTGTTCTGCGACTAAAACATCTATGTAAACTACATACTTTATTTTCTGAGGAATAACAATTTAACTGGACATAATGTGAGTTACATTGATTCGTTTAAAATTCACGCTACAACCGTGTGAAATACGCTCCGAATAGCAGATATACTTATGTTTCGTGAAAATAGTATTGATCGTGGAATATTTCATCATAATAATTGGCAGCAGCGCACACCCTTGACAACCCGAATTATTGAGGAGGTCGATGGCCAACACCCTATTATCAACAGCCGCATAGTGTGGACTGTAGGTACTGGTGTAATAGTTGTCGCTAAATCGATATTCTCACATTATTATTGTAAAAGCAGCATGCGCAAACCATCAAAGGCAAATACTTGTCTTGACACAGTTACATCACGAACCGAGTGAGACATCATGACAGTAAACACACACTGTGCAGCATAACCGGCCTGCGCCGCTCGAATACAAAGCAGTAAACTGGTTAACGGGAATCGGGCACCTTTTACACAGAAGCAAGCTTTTTCAGTGTAAAGAGGGCAGACCGCATGCCTAGTTGCAGTATGTGTACAGACCTCATCACATTCGCGCTACCTTACTTTTTATTGTTTACTGCTTCATATTGTTTACATTCAAAATCAAAAGGCCGCATTATAGTTTCGATAGCTGTCTTTTTTGTGCGCAGATTTCACCACACTCGCGCTACATTTCGGTGTATAGAGGGCAGACCACACGCCTGGTTGCGGGGTTGTTACTATTAGGTAGACGCTTGCCTTACCTTTATTGTTACTGTTTGTTGATTGAACTCTGCTTCGTGTTTTTTCATTCCGTGATACCTAGAATAAGAAACAAAATCAAAAGGCCGCCCAGTATAATAGTAGTTCAGTGACGCCGCACGACATTGTATCGACAGCTGTCTTTGGTAAAGACCAAACCAGACCTCATCACACTCGCGCTACATTTCGGTGTAAAGAGGGCAGACCGCACGCCTGGTTGCGGGGTTGTTACTATTAGGTAGACGCTCGCCTTACCTTTACTGTTTGTTGATTGAACTCTGCTTCGTGTTGTTTTCACTTTACACTATCTAAGAATTTAATTGTGTCGATAAAGAGCAACGTCGTCCTTCTTGTGTAGGACTAATTATTTTCGACTAATTCTGTTTGTTTTATTTGGAGCTCCTTTTTAATCTATTAGAGGATTCTGAAACAGTTAAAAAAATAAAGTAATATGCATTTACTTAAATTAAATTAACATAAAAAAAAGACGCTAAAGTCAACTAAAAAAATTCAAATTCAAATAATTTATTTCAGATGAAATCCATATAGTTTAGATCCATAAGTAATCTGCTCACATGCAAAAATGTTGTGGCTAAAGAGGTCGGTAATCAGAAAACTTATAATCCAAGAAGTATGTTTAAGTACTATGGAATACAAAAAAATAAAATCGACACGAATTGAGAGAGCGTGGGATTATGCGAATGTGGCATTACGCGAGTGTGACATTTAGCTACTAGCAAAATGTCCCGATTCCAAGCGGGACATTTCGCTACTATGTGACATTTCGAGACGGGAGGGTTTTGAATAACACTATTGAACTGAATTTAATTGACGCAGGATATAAACGTAAGTAATTCTATTTTCCTAACCGCTAGGATTAAAAACGAATCCGCTTGAAACTAAAGCCAGTGCATCAACCAAAATATCTACAGATAAAAAGTTCGGCTAGTTTGTGCAAAACAACAGCGGCACCGTGAATAACTCCGGCACAAAATCCGTGCACCTTTTACCCACTGGCGTCGTTACTCAAACTTTATTGTGAAACGACCTGGGACCGTAACTCTAACGTTTTGTTTTTTTTTGTGCAATTTCTCATGTTTTCCGATGCTATAATTTTTATGTCTACAAAGATAATATAGCCATATTGAATCCATTGAATAATTTGTTTGTTAAAACCTATGTTGGTTTTAAGGATTCCTGGGAAAGACTTCTTCAAAATAAAGTAGGTAGGTATATCTGCAATAACTAGGGGCTACTAGTTGACTACGGAACACCAAAAAGAAACTCATTTAATTCCTTCCCAACAAAAATTACCAACTCGATCAGTCAATTAATAAATGAATAGTGGATTCTGTCCCTTACACCCCGTTTTATGTTTTAAATCTTTCATTTTAATTTTAACTTATTGTTCCTATGACCCCCAGAAAATAAAGGCCTTTGAAGTTTGAGAGTCGCTATGTTACCGGCTGCCCGTCACATGACGTCACGTGCTCCGAACTTAGCTTATTTAAGTTGCAGTAAAAGTTGGAGGCGCTAGCGTCGGTTATCTGCCAATTACTGCTAGAGAACAGTAAAACCTGAAATTCAGTTACCTACTTATCTTTTCCAGAGGCTATTAATTTATATACAGGTATTGTTTGTGAATATAAAACAGTGGTACAACTGTTTGTTACATTATATCACAGTTTCTTAAAAACTAGGAAAAGGTCAAGTTAATAAACCGCCCCAGGTCACACCCGGTCCAAAGGTGCCCATTACACTACTACGCTGCATGGCAATGGACAACCTCTGGATAAGGTACGATCCGGATCGGGGATCATACAACTGTTTCGGTAAAAATCCTCAAAAATATACAAAAGGAATTCACGTCGTAAACCTACCTACTTTTTTCTCTTCTTCTGCTCAGGGGTTTTCCCGGTCTATCGCTGGGGTTCCACTCTCCAGCTTTTTCTACTCTACTATTGCCCGGTCGTCGGCATCCGCTGGTGTGAGATCGTTCTCTTCCATATCCGCTTTCACGACTAAGAAATTTGTCGAAAATCCCTGTTTTTCTCAGTGCAAATATATCGACGATGCACGCCCTTAATCATAATTAACTAACAGCAGTAAAAGGTATTTCCCCTAAAGGGGGTGCGATTTTCAACTTCACCAGTAAATATTAGCGCAAAATCAACATTTAAACTGATTTCCCATGCGATGCTTGAAAAAAAAAATCAATATCAATTTGCCAAGGCAATGTAGCATCGATATAAGTAGCAATATGTGCGAATAGAGTAAGACAATGATTTAATTGAATGTGTGTGGGGGAGCTGCATTGTATGGAAAACTGTCTAGAACTGTACTGAGCATTTGTAATGTTTGAGTACCTAGAGATGACCGAACATGATGTGACGAAGGGGAAATCATCCCCGACCCCAGAACCCCCACGTTGTTACGTGGGGCGTGGATTGACCTAAACCTAAGGTTTTGGCGAGAAGACCCGATACTACTTGTAGCGGTTTACTTGTTTTTGTTGTAATGAGGCTTCTGCTTCTGCTTCGACGTTTTGACCACATACAATGGTCTTCCTCAGGAGCTGGGAGTTGACACACCACCGCACGACAGGGTGTGATCCCTGACTGCGGTCCGCGGCTTGCTGTGCTCGCACCGACAGCAGGACAGGTTGCGCTGGTGTCGACACTAGCTCAGGTTCTTGTGTTGGTGGATTATCGTTTATCACAATGTTTGAACACACGGCACTGACTCTATCTTCGTTTTAAACTTGCTGTACGGACGCAGGAACCTCAGATCGTAGCACAGGTTACCACGATTGCGATGATGGCGAACACCCGCTATATCTGTTAGAATTTGGGCGGCGGCTTATTTCGATGGCTTCTCGTATTTTCAGGGGTACGAAAAACTTTCTGTTAGTTCTTTTTACGCCACGTTCATATAATAGCGTTGTCGTATAATACAGTGTGCGGAAGTACGCTTAAAAGGCCATTGGGAATCCATTAATAACAACTGTGTGACACGAATATCGTGACGTCATGGGACTAGGCTCAGCTGGGGCGAGAGATAGAGAAAAGATAATGTGTGAGTGAGCACTGTGTAGGAGCTATTTATCCATAATCAATCTTCGATTTGTAAGCATTACTTATCCTTGTTTTGACATGCGATATTTTTGTGAACACTTTCTTTTATCATCTACAAAAGGCATAAATGGATCAATTCAATATAACACACTCTTCATAGGGTACAAGATAGGCATCGATTCGTGGAGGACACGATTTAACAAAACCTTGACTCAAATTATTGCCGTCCCTTTCTGTTATCTAAAATATAAAATGACAGGTATAGACTTAAATTAGTCAAGTCGTGATTTTTGCAACTACGAATTTCTACCAATGTCTTCAAACAACATTACAGCGCATAAATTTCCTCAAAAAGATAAAATAGTTCCATACTTTTTTTGCGACGATACAGATACCTACCAAAACTGTCACAAGTAAATTACTACACAAACAATGTAAAAACAAAAATAAATTTTATAATTATGCACATTAAAATGCGCTTGTGCAAGGTTCATTGGGCATGTTGATTTAATGCAATGGGCGCCATTAAAATATTCATTATATTGTGCGGCGACCATGCTAACGAGGTTATTCGTAGCTGAGAGATAAAAATAACTTCCACCCCTGGCTAGCTCTACATTGACAGCTAATTAGAAGCCCTTTTATAAACACCATGTATAATAAGGAAGGCCTAGATAGTTCCAGCTGCTTCTTTTTTTGGGCGTATTCAGTAGAGGCTCCGAAGTTTTCTATAAGTTTTGGGCGGACGACCCGTAATTTCAACAGCGATTTATTTATTTTATTTTACCCAAATAACTTATTTTTCTTATTAAACTTTCATGTTATATCAACCGGTCAAAAAGCTAGTTTTTATAATATATCTGCGTCTAAAACAAACCACACACGAAATTTTTGCAAATACAACTCTATTTACCCAAACTGCACCGCTGTGCTAACTGCATAGTTCTCTAAATATTAAAAGAACTTGGTAAACCCACAAAAGCCGAGGTGCGTACAAGCGAAATACCTAGCGAAGGTTAAAGCATTAGCTCCTTCCCAACTAACATGACAGCGTCAAGATAGCCTACATATCACTGTTACAATGCTCTCATCTAAGATGAAGAGTATTAAGGATACCTATAGAAGGGTGGTAGAGATATCTTTAACACCCTTATAACCACGAATCAGGCCCACGTTTTTACAGGTAAAGGTGTCAGGAAGCTTATATAACAGTGTTACTTGAGGGTTAGAAATACTTCGAACTGAGTTAATTCACCCTCAGCTATTACTTTTGCCGGTTCTACATTCTCATAGAAGCATTGGCTAACACTATAGGTATGAGACAACCCTCAATTAAGAATTTTAAACTTGTTAAACCTATAAGAGAGAGTGGGTTAACGCTTTAACGCGTACAAGATATCTAAAACATTCTCAATTAAATATATGACCGCTTTTTGAGAACTCTTTTTGTACTGTTTTTATGGTATTAGCTTCAAAGAAATCCAAAACGATCAAACTCATAAAATAAGTAACATAATGAACAGTACACAAAGAAAATAAACATGTCACAGCCACATTTTTAATGGCGATGCTAAGTTTCTCTCAAAACATTAAATTTTATCATCATGTTAAGTTAAAATGTGCTGCGCCTGCAAATTTACGATAAATGTATACCAGTTTTTCATCTCAATTTCAACGCGCTCCGGATTAATTAAAGATTTAAAGTAAAAATTATGCATGATAAAATAGGTGCCTCAAAGTTTTATCACCAACTTGTTCTTTTTGTCGGCCATTGGCAAGAAAAGTTACGTGGCATCGATAGAATGATAAAATAAACATTATTTATGGAGTATTTTGTACATAAATCTTGATCAAACAAGAATATTTTAGGTTAGTTTATTAAAATAATGGCGAACTTGCCATTACAGCTTTAGCTCTCCCTTAACGCATCTATTACACTTTTTGAGACACTGCATCTCTAGTCGAGAGTATTGTGCAGTATATAGTATATATAAGAGTGTAATAATTGTCTCAAAGAAAACGTTTAACTATATCGAAGACAATACAACAGGCTAAGCATTTTTAAACCTGATAGAATCTTCGAGTTCTTATAATGCATTTACTTACACCATTACCTTTAGAATGCCATTAAAATGCACTTACTTAACACAATGTGCTTTCGTAAAATCAACGTTGCTGCTTAAACCTGCCGAATTGAGATGATCAACACTTTTGGCAATCGTAAAATCAACGTTACAGCTTAAACCTCCAGAAATGAGATGATCAACACTTTTGGCATCTTCTTTAATTTTCGAGTTACTACACTCTTGACAAACTCTGTTTAAAACACCATTGCCTGTAGAAAGCCTTTAAAAATGTACTCAGCTAACACAATAAGCATTAGTAAAGTACGAACGTAGTTACGTTAAAGCTTTAAACTTCATAAGAGAGCTATGCAACGCTTTTAGTATCTGGTGTTACGACACACTTGACTAACACCGTTATGCATCCCATGCCTGTAGATTAAAGTTATCACAACACCTAAAGATATATAAGATACTTCACAGCAACCATTAAGTAACAATAAACATCAGTAAGTGTCAGCGGACGCTGTTGTAAAGATTTAAGTGTTGCAAACAGGTTAAAACTATACAGCTTGACTCCACTAGCTGTAATTAACACTATTATTATTCTGAATACTGCATAAAATCATCTATTACAGCTCTAGAATCACTATTGGAGTTGAATTTATTTCTTAACCCCTCTTTAACGTTCCAAGCTATAACTGAGATTATTATAACGCCGTTTAAAAGATTAAAGTTTTAAAGAAGCCTGTAACTGACGGTATAATGTTTGTTGGGTTACTGCTTCATTGTCACTACAGCGCCAAGTTGACGTAAATGGCGGTAGATTGTGCAAAACGGAGCCAAGATTTCTTTTTGTAAATATAATATCTTGCTTATTAGGTAGGATTAGATATCCGACCCAGGAAATTCGGGGAAATGCCAGGGAGATGATGAAAATCTTGCTTATTTTTCAATATTTATTTTCTTGGAGATAGTCTCAGGAAATTAATATGTATTTTAAAGTATAAGAAAACTTAAAACAATTTAGTTACAAGTAACAATTTGAAATTTTGACTGGTTAAAATTAAGTACCAACTACTTATTTAAATTGACAAACTCAAATTTTTTGAAACCACATTTTGAATGCCTGTAATAAGCTTTGAAACTTCTCATACCAATCATTTACCAAAGCGTGTGAGAGTGAGACTAGTATTTTTTACACGTGTAAATCTCAAAATTTGCCTAGAGATTTATGGTTGGCTGTTTACTGCATAAACACGGCAAGCAAGCGTTCCGCTTCGGGAAATTTATTTGCGTCGAGTGTCGAGTCGTGATGCAAAATGCGAGCTTCAGTCTTCTAGCGGCGGAAGGGTAATGTGTATCGCATCGTGTGAGCTTTCGACGGAGGAATGCTGGCACTTTATCGTTTTAACTCATCCATGGAGATTGTTGAAGAGTTGGAAAATATAAAGAATGCTTTATTACAGTAGGACTGCGAGAAGCATTTGTGTTGTTACAATTATTTTTTATTGTTTATGGAATTTAAGTGGAAGGCATGGCCCTGTAAGGTATATCACGTTAAAGTTATTAAATTTCCTTGCCGGTGTAGTCTGTGTCCTCGATGTCTGAGTCTTTTGTTAAAAGCAAGTATAGTCAATGTGCACGCAAAAAATATACCTGCCTGCTGGCCGAAAGAATCTATAAAAATACTTTCACAGTGGGTTTCCGAACCCATACAAAATAAACAAGTACAAACAGTGAAACACATGCCTTCTAAACGAGAGTATCAAAGAGAAAAAGGTAAAAGGTACATACTTTGTACAAAATACGTATTCACACATATTGCGTTTCATTGAAGTCGTTGAGAAAGATTCAAACTGAATGGGGAAAAGAATTTAGACCCTATTTTCAAAGGATTCCTTTGATTAATGGATACTATAAACAAATGGGCTTGATTATATCTTCCACTTTGTGAATAAAAGTAATTGGATTACCAAAACAAAATATGTTTAGTTCACTGTTAGAGAGAAGCTAGAATTGGACATAAATGCTCAAAGCTCCAAGGTCAATGACAGATGACAAGTACTATTTTTTGTTTGTCAAAGTATTTTTATCTACTCAAATAATAACACGACGCATAAACTCTCGTGATGTCATTCATACTTATCTCTGCACGTAAATAGAGGCCTACTTATGCAATTGGTTGATTCCCATGAGTGCCAACCCATGCCAGAATCATATTAAGTGGTTTAAAAACCGATACCAGGGGTTCTCGGGGCGGTGACAAACGACAAAAAATACAGAATGTAAAAAAAGTACTGCGTTCCTGTAAACCACAATGTTCTAGTAATAAAACCAAACAACTCTCAAAGCGCAAAACTTTTTACTTGAAAAAAAAAATGTCCTCACAATACAAAGACGCTCTCCTCATCTGCAATTTTGTATGGACAAAGCAAAATTTAATTTCATGCTAAAATTTTTGTGCATTAGGAAAGTTGTTTGTTATCATTAGTAGAACATGTCGTTTAAATTAAAGAAACGCAGTATTTTTTTTTACATTCTGTATCCTACTTATACTTACTTACTAGTTTACCCTGATTTGCTTTGTAAAATTATCTGGCGTTTTATTGTAATCACTTCGCAGCCGAAATTTAAAATTTGTTAAACTGATTTTGCAAAATAAGGCCATGTTATTTTTTTCCTCGCTTTTATTTAAAAAATGCTATGCTCAATAGAATATCAATTTTAATTTTAACGAATTAAATAAGTCCCTTTTTTAAGCAAATTATCAGCCTCAATATAAATACCTAGTAATTTTGTACATAAGTAGCTAGAGTAAGTTAAATAGAAGACAAGAGTTGAATCATAATTTGCATAAACGATTTTGATTTTAAATAGGTATACTAATCTCAACTCAACAAAGTTAGAAGACTTTGTTTTCATGAAAATTGATTCTGAAATTTATTCCATCAAATCAGAATTTCGAACTAAAAGTCATTTTAATTGCCTATTCAAAAGTTTCTAATGTAGAAAATTACTGTCATCATCATCATTTTAACTATTCATGATAAAAAAATCTACTACTTATCATGGCTATTTATAAACTCAGCTAGTATCAAACCCGATTATATCATCATTAGCATATTTAGCCCACATCCACCCACTGCAGGATATAGGCCTCTTTCTTTCATTAGTTAATAATAGAAATTAAAATCGAATTATACTTTATACACATATATTTAATCCCATCAACACAGCTATTGTAAAGTTTCCGAAACTCTTACCCTAAATAAGTTTTTCTTTTTGCCACCATCATCGCGCTGAATGGGGCCCAAGTGTCCGTGGACCCCACGCTGTTTTGCTGAGTTTGTAGTACTTGCCCTTAACACTCCAATTTGTGGGCCTGAATTATATTAAATTTTAACGCAACAGGGAATAGTAGTGAGCTGGACGAGAAACATAGTTATGAAATTTTCAGTTCTCTAGCGCCGCCCTCCCAAAAAATTAATTTATTGTGTCTCAAATATAAACATATTAGTGAATATTTTACGTTTTGCGAAAATCGGAAGTAATTTTTCATTTAGTAGGGGAAGGGGGCCCAAAGCGGGCACCTTACCGGAAAATTAAAAAAAATATAGTTTATAAATAAGTTAAACCATTTATTTTTTTACCATAAGGTCCATAAATGAATACTTTAGAATGGTGAATGGTTGAATTTATCAAAAAATTGAAGTATATAATAATTGTAAACAAATTACTAAACGCCTACGATTGCCCGCTTTGCCCGAGGGAGGGGCCTAAAGCGGGCACTCGTTTAGGGCAAAACGGGCAGGGGTTGGGTAAAGTGGGCATGCCTACATTTTATCAGTAGAATAGCAATAATACTGACTTAAATATATAAAGAGTAAAAGAAAAAAGAATATTGATCAGGTTATGTATTTTAATCACATAATAGTTAGATAATTAAAATATTTAAACAAAGAACAAAACTTCTCAGGAACTTCCTACTTTTGGGTACAATATTATGTATTTTAATCACATAATAGTAAGATAATTATAAAATTTAAACAAAAAACAAAACTTCTCAGGAACTTCCTACTTTTGGATACAATTATTATGTATTTTAATCACATAATAGTAGATCATTACAAAATTTAAACAAAAAACAAAACTTCTTAGGAACTTCCTACTTTTGGATACAATATTATGTATTTTGATCACATAATAGTAAGATAATTATAAAATTTAAACAAAAAACAAAACTACTTAGGAACTTACTACTTTTGAATACGATATTTTATATTTTAATCACATAATAGTAAGATAATTATAAAATTTAAACAAAAAATAAAACTTCTAAGAAATTTCCTAGTTTTGGATACAATATTATGTATTTTAATCACATAATAGTAAGATAATTATAAAATTTAAACAAAAAACAAACGTTGTCCGTTTATATTTGTTAACCATCTGAAAAGAAAAAAACACATAAACTAAGGGTTAATATATTTTAGCCAACGGGGGTAAAGTGGGCACGTGCCCGCTTTGCCCTGCCCGCTTTGCCTTTTTCGACATTTTAAAAATTCGGAAGAATTCCAACCTCAAAATTTTGAGACACGAGGTTTTTAATGCAATCAAAATACGGCCAGATAAACACTTAATAACTAACAAGTTTTGATTAAAGGATTGGTAACACCAAAACAAAGAGAACACATGTAACATACCTTGCAATATTTTTCAAAAACCCGTGAAAATAATTTATTTGTCGCAGCTTGTACACGCGTGCTCGCAGGCGGACCGAGCGACTGACGCAGGGTGGGAGGGGCGCGGGGGGTACGCTCACGCGCCGGGAGCGCGCCATTATTTGAAATGGAAATACAGCATCGAGTGCCCTCTTTGGGCACTATGCCCTCTTTGGGCCCCCTTCCCCTAATCCATCAGGCTTGTCAGATCGACATTCAAAGCTTTGATATTAAGTATAAATAGGGGCTTTATGCATTACAAAGTCAAGAATTACTTCCGATTTTCGCAAAGCGTAAAATATTCACTAATATGTTTATATTTGAGACATAGTAAATTTATTTCTTGGGAGGGCGCTAGTGAGCTCAAAATACCACTTTAGGTTTTTTTTGTGATACAATAAAAGAAGGTTGATTTCTGAAACTGATTTAAATTAATCTAGGTACTTTTTTGGTTTGTTCATAATACTATATAGAGTTCAAGAAAATTAAATAAATTAATTCAGCAACATTCCTTTACTCATCCTAAATATATTATCTGACTTAACTATTGATTCAAAAACACTACGAAATTTTAAAATTGAAATCAGTGTTACCTACACAGTATTTCCGCTTAACTGTAAATTGAGTGTTTTATAATATTTATTTTCCTTAAAGTAGTGTAGAAAATCACCTTCTAAATAAAATAAGCAAATACTTAGTTGGCTACTAATAATATTTCCGTTCCTATTAGGGTCCACCTTTCAAACATAGTTAAGCATTTCTCAACATATCTGTAATTCATATCGATTGCTATTCCCTAAGAAATTGATATGTAATATTGCGAGCGGTTGTTGCAAACAGGATTAGGGTGGGACGTGTCGGTCGCCGACAAATCTAATTGTAGTGGCGCGTCGGCGTCTGAGTTCCCCGGATACAGTCACAGGGATATTACTGAAGTAGAAGATTAGGTAGGTATCTAATATTTCTGTACAATATCATTGTACTGGGAGTTAGTAGGTAACACTGTTACGTCACTACTACTCTATAAATTGACACAACTTATAATAGGTACACATATACATAGTTAGTTCAATCAACTTTGTAAACTTCGAAACAGTATATTCTGCAAAATACTCTGTATCGGTAGAAATTGTTTCACAACTACTTTGCGTTTTTCGCTGAAATGCATCTTGTGTTGCTAAATAAAATTGATGTCCAATTTTTATCAATTATTGCGAAAGTGTGCAAAACTGCTTACACGTAACCCACATAATTTGGCTACTTACACGTGTAAAACAATTTTCAGATTTTACAAATCGCTACCTACTTATACTTTTAAGCAAATGTTCTTTATTTTTCTACATAGATTTTAGGAAGTAAAATTTTGCGTATTCAGTATGAAGTGATACTTTACGCAACAATAAAAAAAAAAAGTAAAATCTTACATTACTAAGACTACAGGCGTTTTACGCACTGCCTAACTCGTAAGGTTTAAAGGTATGACTTTATGTATACGTATGCAACTTACATAAGCGCGTGTAGTATCTACGCGTCTAGGCTATGTAGGTCGTGACGACAGCAACGCTGACTTGGCGTGCGCATACGATGTGGCGCGCGCGGCTCAGTCGTGGATACCCCGTAGGTCGCATGTTCGATTTCTTTTTTCTCTAACGAACAAGCTGATCCACATCGGACCCGATCAATGAAGTCTCCCGGCGCCCAGCAGACATAATCCTCGCATCAACTAGGCTTGAATATACTGCGAGCGCCCAGCAGCTACAACCTCTTCATGATCTTCTTATAATGTATTTTCTCGTCATGGGGATATCCTCTTCATGGGGTGCTGTCATCTTTTTCTCTAATTGAACTGAGTTTCTTCTATAATTTTACTAGAACAGTTTCTCTTAAGGCATCGTCTTAATGCATACGTGTTTTGCCAACTTATTTTGGACGGATTCAATATCGACGTCGTGGATTGCTGGCCGCTGCCGGATGGTTCTCCTTGTCGCTGATGGTGGTATTGGGAATCGACGTCCCCGACGAAAGGGATCTCCCGACATCATAACGTCACTCACGCCAACGTGGAAACTTTACATAAACTGTCTTTTATTCCACTAATTTTATAAAGTTCTCGGTCTAATCACTTTTAATAGTCTTTTATAGTAATTTAATTCACGAAACACTAAATTGTCTGTGTCGTGTCAATTTTCACTTATCTGGTTCTTTTACTGGGTTCATGGTTTTTTCTTTAATCACAAACAAATAATTAACTTTTTTTATTTTCTCCATGATACCCAGCTATGTCCAGAAGGGACAAAGCTGGCTAGGGTCGCCATGCACGGTTAAGATGCATTCGGAGCGACTTTAAGTGAAACAACCGATACTTTTGGATGTCGTATATTGACTGCACTTATAGCTAGATCATACATACTTATATTAGTATAGTGTAGGCATAGTACGGAAGGGTAAAGAGGTGCGTCATCACACTACAGTGTTGGATACACACGAAAATCACTAAGGTTTCAGACGAAACGATGTTGTGCCTCGCTCTAAACACCGAAAATTAAAAACCGAAAATTTCGTTGATTTCAATAATAATCTACGGCAAAGAAATACTAGCTTTTAGAACGCACCGAGTCGTTCATTGCAGAATCCGTGTGGGTAAACACACGCACCCACTCACTTATCATTGTTTTGGTGGGATTCCACGAAACCTAAACCTTTTCGTCCAATTTATTTTCGCCCACTACACTCAACACTTACTTGCCACTAAGGCGCGAAGTAAAGAAAGATAAACTTTTCATATAGATCGTGCTCTATTCAAAAATAACGAAGGCGCTTGTTATTATACATGTACCTTCATAGTAGTTTTAAATATTAAAATTGTGATTCTTACTATAGTTATTTCATTACAATTTACCTATTTATTATTTACCTACCTATTCTATTGTTGAGAAATATTAAGGACCATAAACGCAGTACCTATTAAACATTCTTAATGAAAAAAAAAAAAAAAACTAGAATATCCTACTATTGTAGTATTCTTCCTGTACTTTAGTCTATACAATGTTGTTCTTTGGTTTATAGCCAACATTCTGCCTTCGTTCGTGTTATATATTGCTTTTCCATATTCAAACCCGGTCAAGTGATAAATAACGGAACGCCCTCAATACTTCAATCTCCTTTAGGAAAACATTAACAAACATTTAGATGTTTCTTTGTTTATTTAAGTCGATGCATTTATCTGAGGATATTAAGCATGTATTTTATTGTTCTGCTATAAAAATAAACTCATTTAAATTTAAATGATGAAAAGAATACTGAAGTTACTTCCTATTAAGGTACCTACCTAACTATGACTTTCTCTTACCTACATACAATTTGCCTCACACTAGAGCCTGGTATCTTTTTTAATTTTATTTATTTGTGTTTATGTTTTGGATTATGTGCGTCATTGTGCGTTAAAAAGAGCCAATAAATGGTTTATCTTTATGCCTCAGAGTGGTATAATTGAATTACCCTCGAAGTCAAACAGCCCTAAAGAATATGTAATTGTGATAAATAATGTAACGAACGGGCCTTTGGATTCTTTTACGGCTTCCGATTGGCTGCACATCACTGTCCCAGTTTACTCGACCGATCTCGCCCTTGAGACTCGTGATAGAGACGTCACTGTGAAGTTACAAAACTGCCGTTGACAGGATTATTACGGTACACACGATACGTTCTTTATTATTGGCGGCAGAAGGCCTTACTCGTTTTAAGGCTCGTATTTATAAAGCCATTTCATGATTGAGATCATAACATGACAGGCTGTTTTGTACTGAAATGACATTTCTGATACAAACTCAAATTCGCTGTCCTATATATACCTAATACTTACAGGCCTTAGGCCCGTATTGATTAATCAGCACTTGAGACTGACAGCAAGTTTGAGTTCGTATCAGAAATGTCATTTCAGTTCAATTTGGCCTGTCAAATCCATACTTAATATTGTTCACAATCATGAGATTGCGCTTTATAAATACGAGCCTTAGAGTAGCCTTTGCTCACAATGATTGTCGCTTTGCGATCTTCTTATTAACTCGTATTGAATATTTCAACGACATCTGATGTCATCTCATCTTTAATGGATCTACCACTTGCTACCAAAACTAGCACCTGGAATAGACGGTTTAACTGGCGCTCTGAAGTACAGAATATTTTTACTAATCAGACCAATAGAGGTTTTCAGTAGTAATACACAGCTAGAACTTCCACGTTTAGCATGTAGCCGCCGGAACTTATTGTCAATCTCAGCAACACTACTGGCACCACTCACTGCTCTAGTCTTTGACAGTTTCCGATCTCATGTGGAGTTACGCTGAGGCTGAAGCGACGATTTACGCACAACGTTTGCGCTACGGAGTAATCCTTTGTTCAACACAGGCACAGATTCAGAACTATCGTCATATTAACTTATCTCCCTTAAAGCTCCTTTCTACCATCGTACAACTAGACGTACTGCAGGATACCATCTATACTGATGAGACCAATACATAGGGTTTTTTACTAATAATACACAGCTAAAATTTCTCTGCACGAGGCCACCGGAACTTAATGTCAATCTCAGCAACACTACTGGCACCACTCACTGCGCTAGTCTTTGACAGTTTCCGATCTCATGTGAAGTTACTCTGAGGCTGAAGCGACGATATACGCACAACGTTTGCTCTACGGAGTAATCCTTTGTTCAACATAGGCACAGAATCAGAACTAAGTATCGTCGCATTAAGAAACTACGAAGAGAGTGCATAGAAGTCGATGAAACTATAAATCTCTGGGTACTATATAGTTCTGGTATCACTCCCTCTGTTTTAGATTTTGATAATTTTAGCACTAGCATTGTTGACTGGAGGGATGCTGATGATTTCGCAAAACGTTTAAATTTTAACTGCATATTGTGGAATTCTGGTGTGGATTTAGGGCTGGACATAAAACCTACTTATAACACGGGGATAGCTGATGTGGTACATTTTCTATGTTGCGCTATCATTAAAAGAAGCCTTAAAAGCTGGCTTTACTTACGCACATCGGTGGAATACACCAGGCTGATAATTTTAATGTGCAGTACCAATTTAGGTATAAATGAATGGTAAAAGCTTTTAGAAAAAGATATTTATTTTGCACACATAAATTAATACTATACCTATACTTAGTTGCACCTTTTGGACTCTCAATCTAGGTCTATGACTCTGCATTATTACCCCAATCCATCTCTGCGCCCCGTTGATACAGAGCCGTATTTATCTGGCAATAAGTGTCAACGGCGGCACACGATAGCAGTGTGCTGTGAACGCTGTATAGTTAATCTCCTTAATGAATTTTCATAGACTATATACGCCAGTTCAAGCAATATTCGGCGTATATTCGCACACAAATCCATTCAACGCGCCGTTCAGTGTCACTGCACAATGAGGACGCGTATTTTACTCAAAAGCCTACTGTAAAGAACTGTTCAGACGACCTGCGGCTGTCACGCGCCTGCCCCGCACTTGCCACGCACTCGCCTTGCACTTGCCTCAAGTGTTCCCCGCGTGAAATTCACCTTGAAATAATGCACATTTCATAATTAATGTGAGTTTTGTGTCACATTTATGTTTACGTGATACTTACTGCAGTGTCAGGTGGGTTATACCTTTTGTGATTGTGGACATGGAGAAGCGCGGATTGAGTGAAGTATGTGGGAAGGTACAATTTGACACGTTTAGGAACTATTAATGTGTCTTATGATTATGACTCAAACTATGTATAAAATGCATCTTTCAAGGCGGCGGGTCAAACGCTGGTACCACATGCGATCAAAGCGCTGGGCGGGTGCGAGTAGTCAGAACAGGCCTTACATTGTACTGTTCTGTAGTTTATTTGTTAAATAAAGGCCTGTGATAGCTGTGTGAACTATCAGGCTTTTAGGTCGAGTGTTCGCGGATTAGCGGAGTGTATGGCGTACGCAAATGGAGGGTGGATTCACTTAGTAACATCAATGAAACGCTCTACTTTTTTTTAGAACGAAATGGCGATAGAATTGGCGGTATTTGGAGCATAGGTCGTGATTGCGTTTAAAAATAAAAAAAGGTTTTTAATACAACAACATTTATAACAAATGTTACATTTATAATAGCCATAAATATTATTTTCGGTTACAACCAAAACCAATAAAAGGCTCTTTGAGGACATTCCAACTTTATTTACAGGATGTTTATTCCACGAGTTTGCAATCAAGCGGATCCATCTCGCGTTTTCCTCAATCTATATTTATGGCTGTATAATATATTCTTTAGATGCGGGCGTTCGGACTTTGTCGCCAATCCGTCAACGCGAAGACTTAAATTGCACAATCAATGGACACAAATCCCGAATCCGAATCCTTTACGGGAATCGGAAGCAATTTATTCTGTTCGGAAATTTCTCCCACTCGACATTTCTCTTCGAATTCTCGGCATACAGCAAAATTCCTGGAATATACTGCCTTGTGTTGATGTTGGTGTTTACGTATTCAGAAATTCTGATGCCATTTGACATAGATGCCGCAATGGCGTGAATGTAAGCCGGAATTCCGTTTATGGGGTAATTTCACTACCTTCGGATATGTATGGATTTTGTAGTAGATATACATAGACTCTAGGTACCAGAGAATCCAAGGTTACGCTACAAGCTATTTCATAAGCGAACTATTTTAAGACGTGACGTGGCTGAGACTGAAAATATTTATGTGCCAATTTTATTTCTTAAATCTCAGCTTATATTAAAGGTCCTAATAACTGGATGTAATTATCCAACATAATATTTTCTCCGAGAGTGAAGTCAATAAAGGGTTTAGAAAATATATTTTATTCGCAAATTTTAATCTTCTAATTTAAAGCAAAAATGGAATACTTAAGTCTTTTAGAAAATAAACTAGAATTTTTAAAAGACATTTTCCTGAAACGTTTTGCGTAAATTCGTTGGCTGTTTATAAATTTATTTAGTTGCTCCGAACGTAGAGTTGTAAATTAGTGTCAACATGATTTGCCTCCAAGTATTGGAGTTCAGATCGTATTTACGGCTATGTCAACTGCAATTTCCTTCCAAATATCCTACAACTCAATTTAAGAGGAAGTACTACCGGGAAATTACGAACGAGAATAGGTTAGTTATTGACGCAACAGAAGTATTAATGAAGATGAAGACATAGAAATACATAGACATAGAAGAGCGTATAACCCTTTATTTTGAGATAATAGTACATTACTTTAGAAGCCAAAAATAAAGCAATGTATGGTCGAGTAAAGGAATGTTCCTTCCAATGTAAATGAGACCATACATTGCATTTTGGCTGAGATTAGTACAGTACTTTTCTCTCATTTGCGAGGAACTAATAACAATATACTTAAAAATAAACATTACATTTGTAATTCCTCCATGATAATTATTGTAAAATTCAAAATTAGAATGGCGCCTTTGACAGGCGCACATTCCATTCATTCATAATATTGTGAACTTAAAAACACCTAATCCATACTAGTGTGTACTTTAAAGACCTCATGTAGAGGTCGTTAATGGTCATTAATGTCGTTTGGAGAAATTGCTGGCCGCTTCGAACTTGAGGATCGAAAAGAGTGAATGTACTGATTCTTTTTTTTTAAATAATGAAGCAAATGGGAGAAAATAACTTTACTTCTTGTTTTGTACACAAACATTTTTCTTGTATGTGTATGATATTACTTGTGTCATAGTTATAGTATGGGACCACAAATTAAGTGTCCAAACACTTGTAACATAAAAAATATACATAATTATAAAGAAAGTCTGGCCAAAGTATTCAGTTTATTTTGAGACGTCAAACTATAAGTAGCATCTTCTATTTGAGCTAGTAGTCGACCGCTTTCTTCCCAATTAGCCAGGCCAGTTCATTGTTGGAACACTGCAGTAGGTACGTACTTTCCATTCAGTGGCTGCGCTCTGCCAAATGGTTTTAATTTCTTTTTGTATAATTCCGGCCAGTTCTGTTTTATTCGAGACCGTTTTCAGTTTTATACTGTTCTATATTTGAACGTGATACTAATGGTAAGTCTACATTCCGTTATTTTCAGAATCCGTCTTACAGAATCTTGTATCAAAGATTATCATGAGTAGCTTGACATCACAATATAATGATAGGTCAAATTCAATAATTTAAATCTTCGCAAGTGCTCTTAAAGGTGCTCTTAACATTGTTGTGCTAAAATTGTTCAGCAAAAGTGAGTGGACGTGTTAAAAGGGTGTCCATTAAAACTACTGGGGAATACTTTCAACAACATTTATTTTAGCCTATTTTCGTCGGCTCGTAGGCTTTTCTATCAAGCGTTCTTCAGCCGTGAAATCTCTGAATGAAAAACATTTTCAACTCTAAAACTATCCAGTTTGGTCAGAATTTAAGTGAGTGACCGTAGTTGGTGCTACTGAAAGATAACACAATAAAGATATTATAAACAAGATCTTTTTGTAAAAAGAGCAAAAAAATATTATAACGACTCAGGAGGACTTTAACGATCTACGCCATCCAGAAGGCTATTATTGATGTGGCCTCTTTTACGATTTGATGATGTGATGATGATTGTGGGCTTACAATCTTTGATTGCCAAAGAAGAAGAATATTAGTTATGATTTATCAAACCTGGCATATATTTTATGTAATAAAATATTTTCGTTAAAAAAACACCTTATTTAAGATTATCTTTGTCAATAAACTGGCAAAGCACATCTATCTCTGAGGCATCGCATCACATACTGGCATACTTCGCTCCCGTGAGCCAACGTATTCCCAACTATAAGAGTTTGTTCATAATCTCAGTGTTGCCATTGTTGACTGGCTGTGACCTAGAAACTAACTTGCGCTGCTCTAATGTAGGCCAGTACCCGCAGATAGTCTAGACCGACCCACTTCACTACGTGGCTTTAAAAGGTAATCATACTTTAAACTTTGAGGGTAGACGACGCACCTTTTTGAAGCTCTATTTTTTTCGTAGAGGGGAAACAAAGGAACGCTACGCCGTAGCAAAGAGGATTGTAGTTCTATGCTACGAGTACGCTCCTTTCTGCTACGAGTGATAATCGCTACATCAATTTGTTGTTCGTACATAATTTAATGATATTTGTGCTCCTGAGAAGACTATCTATAAAATGACGGTATCGGTTGATTACCAATTAGGCAGTAGATAGTATATGAAAGTTATCATTAAACGCAAGCATGCATTAGTTATTGGTTTAATTTAATTTAATTAAAACAGCAGCAAAGCAGGCCAAAATTTTCTCTTAAATTTATTTGCGTCTTGAAGAAGGAAATTGGGCTAAGGCAATAAGCAGCTAACTTTGTTTGTGAGACAATGCTGAATACTGCGGTAAGACTAATGAGAAAATGCATTTATCTAACACCCTTGCACAAAGACTAAAACAGTGAGAATTTCAGCAATTTAAGGATAGACGAAATTTAGTACCTAGATAGGACACTAGCACAGATTACTTATGAGCGCGGCGGGCGCCCAAATATTCTCTGACACTAGCTTCAAAAGCTCGAAGATATTTTTGTGGATAGCCACATTTTATGAAAATAATTATTTTACAGTAAAAAATGGGCTGTCATTACAATGAAGGACACGATTCGGAAGCAAATTCAGATCAGTGAATCAAGTTCCTGTCTTAGGGCTGTAGCACACCAACGGTAAATTGCGAGTTTATGAGCCAAACACGGCTCACTATAATATTCTGCTGTTTCATAAAGAGTTTACTTTACTAGTCAAGCAAATTGAGCGGTATTCACCTGACATTTCATGCAGTATCATCCGCAGAGGTGCGTTTTCGCACTTAGCTAGGTCAGCTAGGTATAGAATAGCACTTTGGAAAAGTACTATCATGTATCTATAATCTTTGACAAATTACACTTTGCAAACCGCAAAAACTCAAACTTTTCCAAGTGTCCTATATTCTTTACATTACAGTCGTTACTCTTTGTCTCGTTTGAATAAATGAGTTTTACGTGAGTTTTGTAAAACAAAGCGCGGCTCATAGAAATGTACAGCGAACAAATAAAGCGGTTAAAGTCTTGGATCGCGCAATAAAATGTAAATAGCTACAGAAGTGTTAAAAGGAGTCGCGGGAGAACTTTAGCTCACGCGAACTTAGCACTCGATGGTCGCACCCCCGCAATTTTCTTGAGGTTCAAGTTATAAGAGGGAGATTTAATGTTAACGCTGAGACTGACAAAATATTTAGTAGGTGCTTTCAAAAGAGAAATTCGGAATTGGATGCAGGGTGGAATTATTTTACCAATTTCCATTTCTGTAATCAGTAATTTGTAATAGATGTGTTGTAAATTTAAGTTATGGTATAATTATAGTATAGAGATCGCGAAATACGGAACTTACGTCTCAATTTATTAAAAATGAAAGAGTCATAATGACTCCTCACCACACTTATCTTACTTATTTTAAATTCAATTTCAGGTATAATCTACCAAGGCACTAAATATTTATGTACTTGATTTCGCTCAAATCTTCTGACTAATACCAAGCCCGGCATGAATCCCCGCCCCGGTCTGCCACGCTCAGAAAATTTGCTTTTATGAAAATATTAATACAGTATAATATCAACATTCAGATGAGTGAATAGTTTGTGTGCAGTAGTAAGACGCTGAAAATTGAAATGTGCGCATGATGAACCAGTAGTTATAGGCAATGAAAGGCAAAGGTTTCTGTTTTTCTCATGTTTACGTTGTTAGGTAAGGTTCCAATAAGTAGGTAGTACCTAAAATAAAAAAAATGAGATTTTTTTAGTATTATTATTTTGCTACATTTTTTAAAAGAAAGCCAATATTTATAAGAAACCGGCTATTGGTCCACTGGAAGTATACAATTTTATCACAATTCAATAACAATTTTGCATATGAATATTTATGCAGATTGTTTTTGGGCTAAAATATGATCGCAACGAAACGAATCGAAACGAAAAACAAATGTATTTTTACAGGTTTTTTATAATAGCTATCGTTTAATATATTTTATTGTGCGAACGATAACGTTCATTGTAATGTCCCCTCGATCATTGGGGGTAGTTTTAAAACTGCTAGCGCTGCAGTGCTTTTGGCCGCGCTCCATGGGCGTTCAAATCTGGAGTAAGTTTTGCTAACTGATGCAAAACGGGGCATTGCGATATTTATAAGTATTTCTGACAAGAACTGCCGAAAACACCAGACTATACTATTCATTGTCTTTTCGACAACGCATAAAATAAATAATAAGTTATTGTTTGTAGCTTTCAATACTATTTATGTTTCAATATTTTTGTGGAAATTGACAGTTATCACAAAGCTTTTGTCCAATAATTTCCTTCCATTTCGTTTTACAATGTTCTTTTTGAATCACGAATAATAACCACTCATTAAAATTTTCAGAAAACAGTGAGAAATAGATTACAAATTGTTAGAAATATTAAATATTCTGTCAGCTTTATAAACAACAATCAAGCCTATACATTTTTATGCTTTTAATTTTTTGTACAAAGGGTAGGTATGCATGCAAAATATTCTACTTTTACTCTAGTAAAACTACTTATAACAGCTGTTCGGTAGAAAGCTATCCTTAAATATTACCATTATTAAAATACACTATCTCCATTAATTTGAAGTGCTCGAAAGCTCACCAAGAATATGCACATATTCATACGGCGGCCGTGTCTCTAAGCTTGCGGTTGCTGGATTACATTCAGTTAATGACTTGCCATTCTACACTCACTGTCCTGGGTTCTGCTTCATTAGGAATTCTCTGCCACATTTCACTACAACGTTGAGGTTAGATCGGGTGCAATCATACTTATTAATGCTGAAGATTAAATTCAATACAGATAATTAAAGGTAGATTACCTATCTTATCTTATCTTATCTAGCCATTAGTGTCCCACTGCTGGGCAAAGGCCTCTCTCCGATCTCTCCACGACTCTCTATCCTGTGCCTGTTCCGGCCAGATTACCGATAATGATATTTTTGTTTATGACTCGACTTCGTTTGCTGAAGATAGGAAATCATGGCAAGAGTATGTTAATGTGCAGAAAACACGTATGAATTTCTGCTCTGCTGCTGACCTCTTTGACAAAAGATAAAAATAAAAACCAAACACTCATCAACGGTACCAAATTTATCATCTCCAAATTTAAATCTCCAAATGTAGAGCGAGCGTACAATCTTGGCGCTCTTTTATTGGCCTACAGAGCTATGAAAAAAAAAAAAAATCTCAGACAATAATTGAATCATCTCATCTGCCATAGAATTTTTAGATCAATGATGAGTCCACAAGCAATCGTTGGCTTAATTGAATCATTATATTGCTTCAGTACCTTTGAAAAACATTCTAGCAATTTCGGGGTAAGATCAAATGCAATCACGTATTAGCACCATTAGATATTGGATAAAGAGTTCCAATAAATATAAATTACAAGTGATCGGTGTTTTTGCAGACGATTCAATTTTTGTTCAGCCTCGTGTAACCTTTCGTCATTGATACTGAACCGGTCACCTCTCTGACACCTGATCTATTTTCGACTTTAATTTGTGGTGGGACGATGGAATACCAAACAGTTTTAGATAATTTTAGGGACATTTGAAATGCTTTCCAGTCTCCACTTTAGGGGAAAATTGTGGGAAGCGTCTTGTTTATTTTATAAGGTTTAGTAAAAGACTGCAAATTCCTTAAAATTATACTTGGTAAAACGATGCTTTTTTTAACTGATTGACATCTAGATATTACACAGACTTAAATATCAAATTTTGAGACTAATTTTTATATCAGACGTAAAAATTAGCCCTTATGTCCTTAGGATATCTAAAAACAACAACTGGCACACACTAGTGTTTTATGCAACTCTTCGTTTAAGCACACAGCAATAGCATCAGTTTTATTTTCGGCTGTGCTTTATATTCTGTAAGAATGTATTGTTTGTTGAATTGTATAAAACAGTTTTTATAGACGCACTACAATTACATAACGCAACTGCAAGATAACAACTCATGAACTGCTTATCACCATGAATAACCACAACAGTTATAGAATCGGAAGTATTTTGTTTTTCTTATTTCTAATGCAGCATCACTTCAAAGTAAATTTCGTTCTATTATTTTTTTAGTTGAGTAAGCTCAGAATTTTTTGTGAGGCTTTCAGCAGTTTAATTTGTTTTCTTTACTTTTTACGTATATTAGGAAAATTCAGTATCGTCTTATTCGGCTGATAGAAACTGGATGCGATGAGCCGTAAAAGAGCTCTGTGTTGTGTTGGGAGAGCCATCAGAATGAACTAATACCGGCAGATGATGATGAAGATCCTTAACAATTTTTATACTTTGAACAATGATATTCTTTTCATTACCTAGTAGTTTCATTATAGCCCGTCTGCACAGACACAAAACACATTACACACCTAGCCTAACCCGTCCAAATGCGCCGGCTTGTTTTAATTTTCGTTGCTTTTCCTTTTGTTCAGCTGCAGAATGGATTATGTTGATATGCAGAAAGCGTTGGGCAGACTTTTGAACAATTAAACACTGGGTTTCAGGCATTAAAATCCTTGTGGTTTCATTTTACTGCACTTTCTGCTAATGTAACCGGGTTTGTTTTCACAAAAGGATATCCGTTTTAGTGGTTTTTTGGGGATTTTTGTTAAAAGAATTAGGATAGATAATTTAATTAACGGCAGCGACTTTCTCTAATCAGTGATTACAATCGTCATATTGTATCGGTCAAAAAGAGAGGTCCTTTATTAAAAAATAATGAAAAAATCTCAACCATTGCCACGGTCATCGAAATGAATTTAAAGCTATCTTAATAGCCTTCGATGAATCACAATATCCATCAATTTGTGTTGACCACAAAATACCAATCGGAAATTATACCTCTTGTTGACTCAACCCATTTATACTAATGAGAAATGAGGTCAACTGGCCTGTTTGTTTCGTTAATTTCGCTCTGCAGATTGAAGTGTGAAAGAATTAAGTTTTAGCTATTTTGAAAGAAGCCGATATAAATATAATTGTTTTGTTAGCAATAGAAATTGAATGTTTAGTCTAGATAAATATTGGATCTTTACATATCAATAAAATAGTCTATAATTTCGCGTATTTATGTATGCGATAACTTAATTATTACATTTGCAGATCTTCTAGGGTTTACCCTATTAAGGATGCTTGTTATTTTAGGTATATCTTATCGTACTTAGCCTGCATCATCTCACTAGTAGAGTGGAATCAAGGAAGCTATGGAAAAAAAACTTAGTTTTATCATTCTGTAATGCTTGAAAGCCTACAATTACTGTTTTACTATAGTATTACATATTTCAAATTTCGATACGCTGAAAGTGTCTTTATCAAAACATCTTGCATTCCAAGATAAGTAGCTAAAACATGAAAAACCCAGTCGACCAAGTTTTCGTTGGTCGTAAAAAAGAGCGAACGATAGCGTGATCTCTCATCTACAATCCAATAACAATTTCACCATAAAAATCAATGGCAGGGATCCTAACTCGATTTGGTATAGGGTAAACACGGCGCAAGTTTCACTATTTTTGTGTGTCATATATTTTTGTTTGTGGCTCGTATTTATAAAGCAACCTCAAGATTGAGAGCAATATTTAGTATGGATTTGACAGACCGATTTGTACTGAAATGACATAACTGATACGAACTCAAGCTCGCTGTCACTCTTGAGAGCTGATTATAAATACGAGTTTTAGTCACGTTTAGCAGATGTATTAGTATACAGGTACAACTTAATTTATTAGACAACTAACTATTACAATGACATTTTACTAATATACTTATCATATTTATTGGACAGTTAACTTTTAAGACAACCACTTTCCCATTAGGATTTGGCGATAGGCAGCATGTTGTGTCTAGTCTGCGTGAACCTCTTAGCTAGGTGAATCTTTAGGGAAACCTTAAAGCTTCTAGGCGAGCTTGCTACGAATCTGCCTCAATCACCTCTGGCCTACACTAGAGTAAAAAGTAATGCCACAAAAACAATTCGGTAACTTTACCCTGAAAGTACTTAGTACAAATGAAACGCATTTACGCGAAGTGGAATATTTTCGTCATCACAGTAACAGTGCTTCCCGAGTAACAATAACCGCCGCACTCAACCGCCGCTTCCTATTTTTTCCCGATTGGAAATCGTATAGGAAGCCCGAACTACTTTCCGCAATTTGTCGGGAAATATTCCTGTTTCCGCAGAGATGTACGGCAAAAACGGGACGCTCTCGAACGGCCGCTTTTATCTTTTTATTTATCTTTGTAAGTTCGCTCGGTATCGCATTGGAGTTTGAGGCTTGCGAAAATCCTAAAAGGAGCGTTTTGTGGACGGCGAAAGTTTTGTTCAGGAAAAATGAACGCGGAGCCGCTTTGAAAGACGCTTTTGAAAGATTTTATGATGGCATTAATGGGCAGGTAAACGAAAGAAACTGTTTTCAGGTTAAAAGTTTTCTATTTATTGAATTTGTTACAGTGCTATTTCTTGAATAAAACAACCTCGCTTTCAACCCGATTTTCATACCCAAAGCAGTATACTCGGATAATGTTGATTTCTGATGGTAACTATTTTTTCAGCTTTTCAATAGTTTTGGAGTTTATACATTAAAAATAAAGTCTTTCCTTTTTATAAAATTGATAAAAACCTTCCACCGCAGAGCATTTTCCACCGACAAAGCTATCATTATCAATGTACACTCAAGATTCAAGAACAAAAAAAAAACATTATTGAAAGGAAATAATTTAAATAATCATCATTCTCTGTATCATTTATCTTTCACGAAAGGGCTCCAATAACACGTTTGTTTCATTGATACAGAAGTTAAAAACTCGATTTACAGAAGCAAAATAATTTTAAATACAAATACAAATTTGTTTATTCGTTTAGATAAGTTAGGTTTGTTGTTGTCATTAATTGTTTACAAATTGTGCTATTGAAATGGACGGAAGTTTTACAATAGTAGATTCATAGACTAGGGTGGAAGAGAATCAATTCCCGAGGTAGTTAGACGCCCGAGCGCAGCGAGGGCGGCTATAGTCCGAGAGGAATTGATTCTTCTACCCGTGGCAATGACTCTACTTTTCATTTAGAATATGAGGAAAATAAAACTAGTTGTTAATACAAACTAAGTATTTATTGTTAATAAAGTAGGTACCTATTTAAAATTAATAGTCATATTGGTACAATTATTGAAATTAAAAGTAACATTTTTTTAATTTTGTCGCGGCACTCGCATCGCAAGTTTGCGCTAAATTCACACTGGCCAGTGACACTAGCTGGTTAAAAAGTCACGACATTTCATAAAGTTTTTTTTTTTAATATGAAACCTGATTCTATGAAAAGTCTTCACAGCTGACAGCAATTCAAGCAGTTCTATTTTTAAAGTTCATTCCCGCCCTAGGGTGGGGATGAAATTTGTATGAGTTATTCCTTCCCTGTGAAAGGAAAGCAGCATCTTCCACCCAATAGTCAGATCAAAACAACACTACTTTCCGAGTATGAGAAATGAAAATAACTTTGCCTCCAAGGATATCATTAAAAAATAAGCTTTTATTTGAAAAAAAAAATCACGACTACTTTTTTAGGGTTCCGTACCCAAAGGGCGCTTTTCCACTAGACGGCACGATACCTACGATACCTACACCTACGATATCGTCGACGGTACCGTGCCGTCGCCGTTGCCGTTGACGTGCCGTCTAATGGAAAAGCGCCCAAAGGGTCGAAACGGGACCCTATTACTGAGACTTGTAAATGTTTCGGAGGCTGTTTCTCATGAACCGCGATAGTTAGATACCTAGTTGAAATTTTCACAGATGATGTATTTCTATTGCCGTTATGACAACAAATACTAAAAAGTGGCCAAGTGCGAGTCGGACACCAGATATAATTTTGTTGCTATTATTATAAATGATGGTACGGAACCCTTGGTGCGCGAGTCCGACTCGCACTTGGCTGGTTTTTATTTCATATCTACCTATTGCACCTAGCTTAGCCCTTCACGTTTTTGTCCAGGTTATTAGTTTAATAACTTAGGATAGGTATTTTATTTTAATCCACTACGTACAGTTACTTATTATAAAACTTTCCGTAATAATACGTTTGATACCATAACGTTATTATTCTACGAATAACCTTAACATTACTTTCTTCGAAATTAATTCGTTCCACAAAACGAACCCACACATATTTTAAATTGAAGTAAAAAAGGTTTACGTACACTCACGTAAGTATCACTCACGGAGAAAGTGGGATTAAATAAAAAAATGCCATGTAATAATGTGGTAATGTATTTTTCACAGTCATCGGCGATGTAATAAACGCCGGGAACAAAGTAATCTCGGTAAAACGTTTTGTATGTAAATGAAAATCAATTTGAGGTACCTAAAGCAATTTATTCTACTAATACAGCGAAAATGTTAAATTACTGTAAAATGGTAACAAAAATGTGTAAGATATGTCTGAGATATTATAATCTCCTAATCTAATCTGTTGTTCATACTATAAATCATTATAATCAATAGCATAAAATTTCTCATGACATTTTATTTTTTAGTATCCATCCTAAAATGATGATTAGTCTACTCCTTGCCTTATTTAAGAACCTGGTTTATAAGAATGCACATGCACAATATTTTCTTGATATTTCATAAAAGAGATGCATGCATGTTTTTGTGAATTGCAATATTTTAGCTTAAAAATACAAACAAGGAGCTTTTCGTACCGCTCAAATAGAACACAATTGTTTTATTAGTAGAAGACGTAAGGTGGTAAATATAAAATAATGCCATGTCATTTGTAAGTATGCCTGCAAATGTTGGTGATCTTTTTGTTGTGGCACGCAAACTCATTCAAGTGATTTTATCAAGAGGTTTGACTTCGTGGTATAACCTACCAGTAAGTATTATTTTAAGTAGGTTTTTTCTTATTGATCTTCAGTATGTTATTATTATCATAACTAACTAGGTAGAGGTTTTGATTTTGCTCCATCATATTCGTAGTTGAAAGTAACAATATACTTACCTACTTTCTGTTTCTGTAGCTACCATAATATAAATATTTTTGTAAATGACATAATGTTTAGAATGGAGAATTTTCAATTCAATTTGTACAATTAAGTTAAAAAAAAAATGCGAAACCTCTTTACGAAAATATTTTATTTTTACTTCGCAGCAGAATAAATTCTTTAAAAAATTAACCCTACGGCACCATCATTCATAATTTCCATTTAGAATATGAGAGAAAAAGAAACCTACTTTCTATTAATTCCGAGTTCGCAGCTGCGCGCTCTTAATTGACGTAATTGAAAAGTTAAAACCTCACGTTCGCGCTCACCTTTTTAAATATTTACTTTACCACCCAATTAGGGCGCTGTTCCTACAATTTTCTTGCGTTGGCACTAGGGATGTAATTATACTAGCCTATGCTATTACATTTTACTTGTGTAACCATTTTATTGTAAAACGGCTCCGAAATAACCAATTAAGTCATTGTTACGACAATTTTCGTGCATTGGCACCAAAGATATCGTTATACTGCTATTACGATAAAATTGTAACCGTTTTATTGTAAAACGACTTATAGCTAAACAATTTAGGCCCTCTTTCTACAATTTCCTAGGAATTAATCCATACTAGGCTGCTATGCTGAAACCATTTTATCGTAAAACGTCTCTGAACTATATTCAATTATGCCGAAGTACCTACCTAATCATACCTACGTTGCTAAAAGGGATACTGCTATATTTACGATTAAGTTTAATAAGGGTTTTATTTCTAACATCATTGCGTTTCTACTAGGAATGTCATTCATTATACACAAAAATATGTATTGTCCGATGGTTTGCCAAAATGTAGGTATACTAGTTTATAAATACCGAGTGTAAGGGACAGCGTCCCGCAAACTGATAGGGGTTGCTCAGTGGTGTACGATACTGAACACATATCACCAGTTTTTTTTTTCAGGAGATGAAAAAAAAATTTTGCTTTTCCATACAAATTGTCTGATCGATGTGGTCATTTTGTATGAAAAAGCAATTTTTTTTTTCATTTCCAGAAATAAAATCCTGGTGGTAGTTGTTCAGTTTCGTTGACTGAGCACCCCTTATAAGTTTGCGGGACGCTGTCCCTTACACCCCGTATATATTATTATAGTTTAGTAATTATCAACAAGAATCAAATAAATGAGAACAACCCTACGTAGTATCGTTGTCTCGTTCTGACATCAAACACGGTCGACTCTACGCCAGCCAACAGAAAAGCTAATTTCGTTTATTTTTCTCTAAACCTGTAAATTAACGTTTAAATCAAATATTCTAATTACGAAACATTCTCATTTGAAATGACTTTGCCAGCTTTGCTCACGAAACCGTTTCTTAATTCATAATTAAAAATAAAATAAGATACGGGAATTTCTTAAAGACCCTTTTGTCGGTCACAGATCTTTGAAGTCTCGTGTGGTAAGTAAACGTCATCATTATTATCCTAAATCAAAGTGTTTAAAATACTTTTTTCTATTATAGTACTAACAATACCACAAAAATAATTTTAGGCATTATTATCCTTTTTGACGTTTGGGACCAAAGGGTACTTTTGATATTTTTTATTTAATTTTGTAATACCCCCCTACCTAATAATTCATAAACTACCTACGATGATGGTTTGTTTAAAAGTTTTCGATGCGACAAAAACTTTTGGATTCGTTATTTTCTCTACGCAGATTTTCTAAGCTGTAGGCTTGTACTCGTACGTATATTATCTACACAATTTCCTTTGTTTACCTACTTATTCGACATTGTATTCCCTCCTCCATAGTAAATGTTGCCAAACACACTGTGTGCTATGCCCTCGGGAGTTCGAGTGTGCCTTCTTGTGTTACGCGTGGTTTCACTACAATTTTTGCAGCGATTTAAGTACGTCACTCAACATGCCTTTGTCATTAACATATCTCTACATACAAGCAATTGAGTTACATACGCTTACTAGATCCTGATTGGAAGGTACGTGATTTTTGTCTAGTCTAAAACTAGGAACCGTTTTTTGTTATGAATAATGTTATGAAGCAAAAAAAAAAATATTTTGGTTTACCTACCTCTTGGAATTTCCGAGTTCTGTAAATGAAATGTCTATCTTTTTGCATAGTAACTATATTGTCGCTTTCCTGTGTGAATTGATATTCGTTTCTAAAACCTATGAAATATTTTTCTATTCTATTCTAAATAAAAATCCATGTTCATACCTTTCATATAGGTGGTGTCGAATTGTTGTTATATTTTTCATGCTTCAATAAACTTTTTATCTTTACCCTACAATGTATAGGTATATACCTACCTGTATTCTACATTGTTACCTAATGTTACTACATCTCTAATTAACAACAACGTTATGGCTCTGTTTTGCTGTGGTTGTTTATTACCGACATAGCGGTTGTGATTATAGTTTCTGCAGGTTTACAACACCGTTTATATTTATTTCCAATGGGTATTAGCTTGACTCTAGACTAGGCCAAAGATGTCTAAGATAGAGCCGATGATGTTGTTTACCCAGAAGCTTCCAGGCTTATGTAGAAGGGTGGTCAAAAACTCGGCATGAGAAATAATTTTTCATTGGAAAATATTTTTATTTTTCTAGAGAAACCAAGACCCTGTATTAATTTTGATTCTGAAATTCAAGTCATTCATTTTCACAAGTCAAATGTCGAGATTGTTGAGCTCGTATTTATCACTTTTAAAATCAAAATAAGGATACCTACCTAACCAAAAGCATGTCGGACACTACTAGTTATAGACGGATATAGTAAAATTACTTCAAATATCTAAATTAATGATGAATTGGATTTTGATCAAGAACCGGAAGAAGACAAAATCAAAAATATCTTTTTAGTCTATATATCTACCTATGAAACCAACTTCTTTTGTCCTGGCCAGCCGAAAGAATGTTAATAACCACCAAATCATCTAGCACAATGACCACCGATGGCCACAGCTTGCGTGTTGTATTACATTAGTTTACATGGTCTACGAAATAAACTCTTCTTGTATGCTGAATGGGAAGAAATAGTAAATCATAGAATCTACCAGCTGTTTTTTTTTTCGGGCATATTGTTGGAATCAGTAGATGGAGACAAGGGTCTCGATGTATTACAAAACAACTACTTAGGCAAAAGGCTGAAATTTTTTCTATAATATCAACACAGTTTTTTTTCTATCTCTAAAAAAGCTTTGTCAAACGCGGGGAAAACACTCTATCATAAAGTCCCTGACGCTCTGACTGCCCCACAAAGGCTACAGACGTACAAACGTGGCTATTTGTACATTGTCCAGCTGAAAGAATGTTAATAACCACCAAGTCATATAGCACAATGACCACCGATGGCCACAGCTTGCGTGCTGCGTTCCATTACTGGTTATACGTGAATATTCACTTGGTCGTCCGCACCCTTTTCCTAATAAACACGCACTCTATCCGAGATTATATGAGCTGTGTAATTGCATAACAGTCGGGTAACTGAAGACGTAATTTAGAAAAAAATGTGTATAAGTACCGGGGTACTGTGTGCACAAAAAAAAACACTCACAGGGTTAATTATGATTTAATAAGAGTTGTAAATAAAATATGTTGTTATCGATTACCTACACATGGTTTTAATATTGTTAAAATAACGTTGAAAGATTTACCGGAGAAAAGTAGAGTCACCTATAAGGTACTTAGTTTAACCCAAACTAGAAAAGTCGCTGGCGCTCTCCAGCGCGTTTTTTAAAATAATTTTGGTTTTTAGACTGTAACTTTTCACTAATCTACTTATTAATTTTGAATCTATACGTATAAACATTTAGAACTCAGTAGCAATACCGTCACAAAGTAATTGACCTTTTCTTACAGTTCGAATCAAAGTGTCGGTGGGATCGCGTGCAGGGTCCGACTAAATGAAACTATTTAGGGGCTATTCACACGAGCAATATCGCGGCGCGGTTATAGGCGTCCGTAAATCTGTATCGTTGTGGGATTGCGTATACAGTTTTTTTGTTTTTTTAACTAAAGCTACAAGTGCTCCTATAATTAGCCTATTTTTATAAGTATTGCCTTGTGGCCGTTCGTAGGAAATGGACGTTCGGTGCCGGATTATCTAATCATTATCACATACAGGTTGGAAGTTCATCACTCATTTGTTTTTAACGTAGAGAGAAAAAGCTGGTATATTATTATAGGTAGCTTAAATAGAAGATGCCTTTGAGGCCCTTAGCTTGCTCTAGCGTCTCTTTGTTACCTGTAGTCTAGAATCCAGTCAAAATCAAACAATTCTTTCGTTTTTGCAATAATAAATGGAAATTACCCGAGGAATTGTTCGAAAATGCGACATTTAATTCCAAATTACGGATGTGGTGTGGCTAGCGCTAGACGTGTGGAATGGGCAACTGTTGGGTATTATGGGTAGGTATTATTAGGTAAGACGCATAGGGGTCGGGTTTATTATTTTTGCTGTGTAAAATAATCATGTCGTTTAGTTTGTACACATCTAATAAGGCTGTTTTATTTTTTGTGCTTTCTTTGGACGAATATCAGTCATACAGAACATAATGAACTACACAATAATTACGGAAAATACGTACGCTTCCTATATTAACAATCTCACTTTCAATATCATATATGGTGTATAAAAAAATAATATCACACTATAGTAAGGAAATAGGTATAATTCCTGACCATAACACTGGTGTGGGTGTGACGGTTGATCATCATCTCCCTAGCCTTATCCCATATTTAAAGGGGTCGGCTACGTAATCTAGGGGATTAAATGAGGGTACTGGTTTTTACAGAGCGACTACCATCTGACCTCCGCAACCCAGAAGGCAAACCAGACTCAATCCTAGATTAGGCTTTTGCCAGGTTAGTGGCCAACCCAGCAGTCAGAGTTTTCAAGCCGCTAATGCTAAGCAATGGCCTCTGACATGGCTTGATGACTAATATCTACGATATTAACCGGGCCAACGGCGTGACGTGCCTTCCGAAGCACAGAAACTCTCGAGTTGTTATACCACTACCAGTCACACATCCATGGTACGGCCACGGCGATGGTTGCTTAACAGTCGTTGTCGGAATGAATAAGCACTGACCATTTGACCAACGAGCGCTTCAAAAAATACTTATTAGGTATCACGTAAAAAAAACTCAATTACAAGCTGGTGAAACTGTGGGGAAAATAGTCAGAAATCCATAATACAATTGAACAGATATTGTATGTATCATTTATCGTAAAATTTATTACAAAGCCTGTGAAGCAGTGAAGGTTTTCACGCTACGTACTAATTGACGCTTCAACGCTTTCGTGTGAATAATCCCTTACCTTTAATATTATTAGAATCGAGGTTTATGTTCCCATTGTAACTGGTAGCAATTAAAGCGATTTAATGAGAGGTTTCATACAACTTGTACTGAAATATGCTTTATTGCTCGTAACTTGCTCGGAATTAACTTAAATCGGGATCACGCTCGTTTTTAGGTATGAATGTTAAGCTTTATGAATTTAAATGGTGTAAAATGATAGAAAAACAATTTTCCTTTATTTCCAATTATTATTTAGTAAAAAATTTATATTAAAATCAGTGATTATGACCACATAAGAGTAAATCGAGCGGCAGCGACTTCTCAAATCAGTGATTATGACGACATTTAGCCATTGAAATATTTAAACCAAAAGTCTGATAAAAATGGTCTGCTACGAACTACGGCTTTGCTACGCCGTAGCACACGTAGCAGTCCTGCTACGAATCTTGATCCTGCACTGAAATCATGCGTTTTCGCTATTTGAAGTCATATTTCACAAAATTTACCGAGTGACTTTTAATGTACAAATTGCATTTACAGGAGTAGCTAGTAGCTTAGAATATTCTGACCAGTTCTGAAGTTCAGGCTAAGATCTGAGCGAAAGCGTTTACGAGGACTAAAAGCGGATTTCGACAGGTTTTCATTTTCCACGGATGTGCTTTTTCTTTCATCCATACAAGTACACAAAAAAACAAGACTCTCCAAAAATAAAATTTTATTTGGCTATTGACTCAATTGACTGTTCGGTATGCGTAACAATCGAGTGATTTTGTTTTTGTCGTTTAGTTATGAAAGTCTTTATAAGACTGTTGCGTACATAAATGGCGCCACAACAAGATACAAAAGACCTGAAACGCGGTATCTTGCACGGCAATCAACATAATATAGTATACCAGTTCTGGAATATGTCCGTCCAGCTGGACTTCGGTAGCTCCCTTTTTCCGTGAAAAAAAAAAACGTGCTTTGGAACGCACACTTTAAGCTTTCGGTCGCGGTCGCTTTGTGATCATATGGAATGGTTGTTATAATGCCAGAGGCCTATTAATTGTTACTAAATATGTGGTTTAAAAACTCTGATAGGTACTTGGGTTTATAAGGGTCGATCGTAGAATAGAAAAAAAACACTCGATACGAAGAAGAAGTCAGAGAAAGTTTACAACTCCATTAGAAATTGCTGTGCGCAGAGAAAACGTACAAAATCCCTTGTAATCGTTGTTATTTAGCTAACACTTGTATGAGTTGACGAAGTTCACCTTTTACTAACATGAAAACATTTTAGAAAGAATGTAAAAATAAAGTCTTTGATAGTTGGAATTTTAAAAATAAAAGCACAATAACAAAAAGTGAACTCGATTTCATTGCTCTGAAGTCATTTGGATATTCCAGAACTTAATCAATAGTTACTTACCTCATTAATCTCCAATTATTGTTGGATTTATATAACTGGAAACTGACCTGAGATATCCCATAACTACGCTTCAAACATAATTAATTGTAGCTCAATCAGTGTTATCCGTAATAGGGCACGGTGGATAGCTCGCTTAATTCAGGGTTAATGCCCAGAAACTCTTGTGGCACAACCAAGCTTAGAGTACCCTTTGTGGACGCTGATAGGCCTAAAATAGGTTTGGTGGTAAGTAATGCGTTGGCTAACCCCAAATAGCAGTCATGGTCGTTTAGAGGGATTGGCTTCCATGATGATGATGTTATGCTTTTAACATCAAGTACAGTTCATTCAGATACAGTACATTTTATTTTACGGTTAAAGTGCAGAAGAAAAAGAAATCCTCTTATCGTGAGAATGGCAAAACTTTCCTAATATACTACTTTACATTTTCATTTTATATTCTACCAAATATTATTATACTTCCATGCTGGACTGGGAGTGATAGAAAAACATAGAGTGTGCCAGCTGCATCTCCTTCCGGGCATGCTGTAAAAACCAACTAAGGGATTCGAGGGTTCCAGTGTATTGCAATTTAGGCGATGGGCTGACAACCCGTCACAATAGCAATATACATAATCATCTGTAATAAAATAACCCTCAAAACTTGTCAGACGTGGCGGAACGACCTTTGTTTAGGTCGTTTTTGCTCTGCCTACCCCATTAAAGATAAAGGCATGATTTTATGAATGTATGTATATATATTATCAACAAACAAGAGAATAGAAAAGGGACTTCCTTTAGGGATAGGATATTATTACTGAGGTAAAGAAACTAGGAAAATTATGTGAACGGTATATACAAATGGGGCATCCGGGTAAGGATCACGTTCAAATAAGGTTCGTAATAATGTGTGCAGGTAAAATAATAATGTAACTTTCTTGCAACGAAGTAATAAGATTCTTAAAAGGGTAAATAATGTTGAAAGAAAACTCTTTTTCTTTGAGAAAATGTTTAGTAATTTATTCAAACGTAAATCATCCCCCTTGAAAATTTACTCAAAGAAAGAAGAAAAATCGTAGTAAGCTTGACCCTCTGAGTTGATTTATTATATTAAAATAATACTCTCGATCAGTATTTTAAGGTATGGACACATAAAAACCCAAGAAAGTAAGTACTCCAAATGAGTACAAAATAGTTTTCGTTTGTCGAGTTTTTTCAGTTTTAATTTTACTCATAACCAAAATGTACATAATGTTATATGGGCCAGAACTTATAAAGTATAAACTACGAGTATATTCATGAAAACCAATGAAATGCCTCGGAGATTTCATTAATGAAACTCATGAGCAATCCAACAAAGCAATTGGTCTAATTTCCTGATCATTAAGTCTACCATAATCTCGGTTTTCGGTCGGGACTGCCTTCATTATTATCCGAGAGACAATTTGAGCAATGATGGGGGATGATATTTTAAGAGAGTCCGACGGTGTAGTGGATAGGGCCGCTGCTCAGGAGAGCAGGAGGTCGTGGTTCGAATCCTACCACGTACCAATGTGTTTTTCGGTTTTAGAATTTCATATATACGTTTATTCGGTGCTTTTTCCGTGCTTCGGAAGGCACGTTAAGCCGTTGGTCCCGGCTAATACCCTAGATATTAGTTATTTAGCCATGTCAGAGGCCAGTGCTAACGATCAGACCACTCTGACCTAATCTAAGATTGGGTCTGGTTTCTCTTCTGGGTTGCGGAGATCAGATGGCAGTCGCTGTTAGTAAAAACCAATACCCTCGTTCAATCACCTAGATTAGGTAGCCGACCCCGTGAGACACGGGATAAGGCTAGGGAGATGATGATCAACCGTCACACCCACACCAGTGTTATGGTCAGTAATTATACCTATTTCCTTACTATAGTTTGATATTATTTTTTTATACACCATAGTGTGATATTGAAAGTGAGATTGTTAATATAGGAAGCGCATAAAACTTATGCAGGTGTCTTGCGCTTTTTGTACTGTCCATATTTACAAATATTTATGCAACGTGTAGCAGAAAGGGTAGGTAGGAATATGTATCCTGGTTTATGTAAATCTGGCCCTAAAACTAAACAACTTGTTCCAAGGAATATAGGTCAAAAAACGAAAAAGAAAGTTGACCTCTCATAAATTTATGTATCAGCTGGTATAAAATTTTGTATGAGAAGCCAATTTATTTCGTATTTCGACCTATTTGTACTTTGGGAAAAGTTGTTCAATTTCGTGGGTAGATTCATATCCTTCAAGGTGCATACTATGCCCTTTCTGTACGATTATTTAATTAACAAACTGTATTTCTTTTTGTTACAGATAAAACAATTTAAAGTGGTGATGTTGCTTCGTCATGGGCCGCGGCGGTGGTAGTGCAATGGAGGTAATTATTTACATAAACTTGTTACAGCCAATTTTAAATATTTTACTTCTCATTTAAGCAATGGACGTGTGTTGCAGCTGGGAAAAAATATGCATTTTATAATAATTGAGGTGCGTTTGCTGTCCCAGTAACAAAAGTAATTGTTTTAATCCCATCACAAATTTAGTTTGTTGAAAATACATCCGTTCGTTTTTTATTCACGCGCATTTCCATTAGTTTAAAACGCTTGGGGCATTGAGGTATTTTTTGAAAGTTCGACAGAGCAATTCTGTTTATTTGTGGGGGTTTTTAAAAACTATCCGAGGATAGTTGGAGTGGAGTATCTCGCTTGTTTCAACTACAGCGGAAGTTGGAAAACGGCTGCTACAAGAAACGCTGCGTTCTGAATCTTGAGAATGTTGTGAAGGTACCTAGACCTACAACAAAAACTTTAAAAAAATATGGAGTGGCAAAAAATCACATAGAAAGGAGACTAAAACAAATATACGACATGCCTACACTTATTTTTATGTAATTTAAATTATTGTAGGTAAGAAAATGACCAATAAAATAATGATAGTGGGTAAATGATTGACATTTTGTGCTTTTGGGCAATCCAAGGTATGGATAAAACCTCAAGGTCTTTTGGAGTTGCAAGACGTCTGTGACTTGCTGTGGCTAGACTACATAAAATTAGATCATTAAAAAGTTTTTATAAGTTAAGGTATAAGCCAGTTTGGGTGATTATTTAGTTTTGTTTAATGGAGGTTTTATTAATTTTTACAAAAATGTCTTTACATGTCACTGGATTTTATCCTCAGTAAGTAGTATTTTTTCCCTTTTTCAAGGCGAGACTAATAAGCTTCTTTCCGAATGATTGTCTAAAAATATACAATAGTATACTACTGTATACTTAAAAACAAATCTCGTCATTTTTTTATAACTGGGTCAGAGGACCGTGATGACAAGCACCACCAGACAACCGACGGATAATTTATTTTATTCTGTTTTGTTTCCCGGCGGCGAGTTTTTGTACCAGCGCGTAGCCTTCAAACCGAAAAGTGTCTCCCTCTAGCTCTAGGTACTGCCTGTCTCCGTTTCGTTCCATCTGTTATTTGCGTTTTTCAAGGCTTTCAACTCTAATTTGGTTAATAAAATTTCGTAAGCGGATTTATTTGGCTTTGTCAGACACTGCTGATTTTATTTTGATGAAATGTGGGCACAGATGATTTTGTTTTCTTTAGGCATTGAATATTTGTCACGGCTTACTTGTTTTTTGTGGGACAAGGCTTGTGCCTCGACGTTTCGACCATATACGATGGTCTTTCTCAGGAGCTCGAAGTTGATACACCACCGCACGACAGGTGTGATCTCCGACTGCGGTTCGCGGTTCGCTGTGCTCGCGCCACATTCACATTCTACCTATTTTCCCTAGAAAAAGTTGTTCAGTTTCATGGTCTAAACAGTGAGCTGAGATGGCAATGGGCCGGACAAGTCTGTGCCGCAGAAAGAACCAACTATAGTGAATGAAAACCTTGATTACATTAGATAAAAACAGTGTGGGACTCCTGTCAGATGGAGCGATGACAAACGATTGGTTTGATAAGTTCTGGTAAGAACTGGATGCGTATCTAGACATAACAGGAACTGGACCTAATGGAGCGAAAGGGTAGAGCCAAATATCTGGTTTAGTAGCGCGTCTCAGGAGAGACTTTTGTCCGGAAGTGGATTGACACTGGCTGATAATGATGCATGTGTTCAAAACTACGTTATGCTGTAGGTAAATAGATCAGTATTTAAGTACCTACCTAGGTACGAAAGATTCATAAACACATAAAATATCGTAAAAACAATGCAGAGCAGGGGCGTGCAGTCCATACAGGCAAAAAGGCACTGCCTAGCAGAGCACACATTAACAAACTTTTCATGGCATTTGGAAAAGCAGGTCAAAGTGATTTCATTGTATCAAAAAACCATTTCGCAAAATGTTTTTATGTAGGTCCTGAAAGTTGGACTGAGATTGTAACTCAACTCGGGTGCATTTTAACTAGTTGGATCAACTGGCAACTACCCAGATTGGGGATAAACTCGTAGTTTGGCTCGTTTTACAGGTATAAATAGCCTTTGTCAAAATTTTATTCCATGAAAATTCGGAAACCGAAAAACTCATCGGTGCATGGTGGGATTCAAACCAGCGAGCGACCCTATCCACTATGTATACTATACCATTGGGTTTGCTATTTTAGTTTACACATGAAATGAAAAATCTAAAAGAGAGCCAATTAAAACTGCCTTAGATAGTTAGTTAGTGACGGCCAGCAGCAAATGAAACATGGCTTTAAAACGCTCAGCTTGGTCGGCTTGGTCCGTTTTAAGCCGATTATTAAATATCTCTGCCGTCAATGAACATTTCAATCCGTTAAATATTTAAAACGTATACAAAATGTATAAATATAAAAGCATTTTCAATATTTGGTGAATACAAAAATATTATATGAAATAGCCGTGGAGAATAATGCGTCATAAAAAGTGAATAAGATAAGTTGAAATACATTTATGTCTGTTACTAAGTACGCAGTATGCAGATTTAATTGGATATTTCAAGGATGCTGCCTGAACGGTTTTTTACTAGTTTTCCTTTGTTAGCTGCTCTATATACTTTGGTCTTCGATGTACGTCGCAGATAACACCGGGAAGCTCGGAACATGATGCGGCGCGTACTTATAAAAAGCGGGATACAATATATTGTTTACTACGCAAAAATATCAAAAATTCCTAACCTGTCACTTCGTGGTACAACGAGATGCATCTTCAACCAGTTCCAGGGTCAGTTCAAGCCCAGAAGAGACGCGACGCGGCGCAGCGCGACGACGCAAGAAATTTTCCAGAAATTGCGTGTAGTTTGCGCGTTTAAAAGTGCAGTTTGTGCGATTAAGACTGTAGATTACCGTCTATCTTTTTGCAGAAGTTCTATGATGTATCACGCTCTTGAAAAGTTCGCGCCGCGTCGCGATGGGTCAATAACTTGCTATGTTTTAACTTTCACATCCTACAAATTCTAATAATTTATGATAACTTAATTTGTACACTAAACTTTAATAATGACTGCCTATAGGAAAATTACAAGGTTCAGGAAAACTTTCTGTCTATAAAATTAAATTTTAAGCTAAAGAACTTTAATTACAAACTAACTTTCTAAGTCGCGTTAGCAGATGTACTGGAATACTTGTTGGAATTAAATTTCGTGGACAAAAGTAACTAAGTTTATTTAAGATAGGTACTATTTAATTTATTTATACTAAAGACTGTGATCGTTTCACTGTAAAAACAACGGGTTGCACTCCGGGAGTGCCGGCATAAGTGAAAACTCATTTTGTTTCCATATTTTAAACACTTTCGCGCAAGCGCCCTGCGCCGTCTTACGAATTTTCGATCAGGTTCAGGTCACGTGCCCTATCCATCCCAAAAAATTGCACAACGCTGCTAAAGAAGTTTTCACTTCAAAAAGTGTCTATATACATACTGTGCTAAAATACATTATTTTATTGAACACAAAAACAAATATTTCACCAGATAAATAATACAATTTCACTTTAAGGCGTAACCCCTAAAAATTTTGACTGCCCATATACTAAATACGCTATCAGCTGATGCATTTTGTATGAAAGGTCACAATTTTTTTTTCGTTTTTCGACCTATGTTTCTTAGGGAAAGTTATTTAGATTCATGGGTAGATTCACACACGCTGTTACACCTTGTCTATGAACTAGAATATTTTCAAACGTTGCAATTATAGACCATGAACTAATTTCTTAGATGTATATTTTTTTAGAATTTTCTATTGTGTCGTTTAGGAGGAATATCCTTTTTAAAACAACCATTTGCCGGTAGGAATCACCTTAATTACCCTTGATCCAGCGCTGTGTTTTCAACAAAGTGTACGGTACGAACAGACAATCTGTCGCAATTAAGAACACTGTAAAATTACGCCAATTGTACACTTTATTACCCACTCCTGCATGGAAACGGGTAATGTGCTCACAAATAGCGTTTTACGAGGTGTGCAACTTTGCCTTACAGGCTTGAGTCTACATTTCCGGTTATGCTGCCTGTCCACTGGTTAGGAGTGCGAAGCGATGATTTGTTTTATTGTAGTTCTTTTTGTTACAACCAATATGTTTTGCGGTTCACTTTCTTTGAAGTTGTAAGAAAGAATCTGTTTATTGGCCGCAAAACAAGTTGGTATCGATAACTCAACATTAAATAAACAAACTGTATATTATACGAAGTAACACTTATTTTCGCCTTGATTTTAGTGCCTTATTTAGAAAGATGCGCGAAGTAATGTAAAATCCAGTAATTTTTTTTTAAATCTCTGGCGCGTCATGGGTTTTTCATAAAAATAATTTGATTTAAGTATCGAGACCCAGAATAATTTGTATAGTGGACACACATATTTCAATAGAGATAATTTTGTCGTAGAATTTACGTATATATAAGAGTTAATTTTGCAACGAGGCTAATTAACAAATGGATGGAAAATTTGTTCAATGTATTTAATCCATTCTTCTCCCTTAATCCATTTTAATTCAAATGACTTTATTCGTTTGCAACTTTGAATTCGTTGATGTTGCATGACAAATATTTTCAAACGCTTATTTTTAAAATATGTTTTTTTAATTTACGGGTTATGATTTTCAGTTTTTTGTAAGACAGTTATTTACTCATAAAGCGAGGATAATAAACTAAGTGAGAAGAAATACAGGATGTAAAAAAAAGGACTGCGTTCCTTTACACCACATGTTCTACTGATGATACCAAGCAACATTCCGAAGACACAAAATTTAAGCTCGAAAAAATATTTTACCCTTTTTCATACAAATATGATCTGCAATTTTATATAGACAAGGCAAAATTTTATTTCGAGCTAAAATTTTTGTGCTTTGGGAAAGTTGTTTGGTATCATCAGTAGAACATGTGGTTTATTTGAACGCAGTACTTTTTTTACACCCTGTATAAGGAAACTAATAAGTATATAATAAAATCGTTTGTCCTTACTGACTGACTGACTGACTGATTCATCAACGCAGAGCCTAAACTACTAAAGCTAAAATCGTTAAACTTAGAGAGCAAGTTCCTCTTATAACGTAACCTCCCACTAAGAAAGGATTTCCGGATTTTCCCTCCCTAAACGGGTAAAAAGGGGGGTTGAAGTTTGTATGAAAGTCCGTCAATTTTGAAGGTAGGATCTTCAAATTTTGTATTTAGACTAATGATTAAAAAATTATTTATACGTGTTTCAGCGTTTTTGTATTTTTTACCCCTAAGAGGGTTAAATAGGGGATGGAAGTTTGTATGGAAATTCCGTCAATTTTGATGGCAGGATCTTCCAATTTTGTTTTTGGGCTAAAGATTAAAAAATAATGAACACGTGTTTCAGCGTTTTTGTATTTTCCACCCCTAAAGGGGTTAAATAGGGGATGGAAATTTGTATTGATATTCTGTCAATTTTAAAGGTAGGAACAGCGCGGGAACTCAATCCCACGGGAAAACTCTTAGCTGCGGGTGAAACCGCGGGGCGGAAAGCTAGTAAGTATATAATTTGTGAGATACTTTTTTAGGCAAGAATCATATTCTAGTGATCTTAACAGTTTTAAATTATCTCATAATTATGCGAAAAGCTCTTGAAATGAAAATTAAATAGACGTGTAGGTGTACCGAAAGGCCGATCGAGGTATTTTAATTTTAATCTTGTTGACTGGTCTGAATGGAATTCTAATAAAGCTTTTGTGTGACAAGGTAATATTCTAAAATCCAAATCTATTTCGAGATCTAATACGAATTTTCGAAAAAATATGTTTAATTTCTGTAGTCTGTAAAATTATGTAGTAATTCCGGTGAAAGTTGAGCCGTGTTTGACTTTCCTTTTAGCTTCCCTTTACTTGTCTCTGTGTTCTACTAGTTAGCCGATTCAATGAAAAAGTTTCTGTCGTCTAACCACTTCCCAAGAACGCTGGTCGGATCGGGATGAAACTTTACTATTACGATTTTCATTTAAAGGAACAGACGAATTGAGGCCAATGAAACAACTTCAAAATTAAAAAGAATTGGCAAGGAAGCTGTAGCGCCAAGTTTTTGTAACCGAAACTTTTTCTTTCTTAAATGTACATTGTACGTACGACTGCTACGCGGACGTGGTCTATTAAACAATTCACCTACCTACTCACCATTAATAATTTATGAAAGAGACTAATGCAATTTAATAAAGAAAATAAATGTAAAATTACAAAAGCAGAAAGAATATTGCGACTTAAAAAACTTTTTACTGGGGGTGTTATTCTGCAAAATTTATTTCCAAATTCGATACTTTGCGCCTTAAGGAACTTATTACTCATTTGTTGTTTGCAAGATACGAACTTCGTAATTGAGTTATACTTAATTCAGTCTGTGATTCTGATTACTGTGCAAAAGTTTGAAAAACTTTGGCGTCCAGATAATACAAAATTCAAATATATTTTTTTAGCATCCGAAGTAAGATAAGTGTTTTGGGGACACAAATAGGAAGAAAATTTCCATATTTAAGAAGAAAATAAATGTAATAATCATTTCCTGACAGCAACGAGAACGAAATCGACCCAGTACCTCCAGTTTAAGGCTCGTATTTATAAAGCGATCACAAGATTGAGAGCAATATTGAGTGCGGATTTGACACGTAATTTTGTACTGGAATGAAATTTCGGATACGAACTCAAACTCGCAGTCGCTCTTGAGAGTTGATTATAAATACGGGCCTAAGTGTAGTTTGAGGAGACTATCTTACTTTCGACTTGAATATTACTACTTCATTCTTCGAACAATAAGTACCTACATACTACATGTACTTGTCGAGTTTTATTGTGATGCACTTTGTACTGTAAAGGATGTGAGGCGTGTGTGAAATATGAGCAGTATCTGTTGGTGTGAAGTCGCGGACTGCCCGGAGCGGTTCACCGTTCAACTTGTGAATAGGACTGCATTCGAGATAATATTTTCTTCCCGTATTCGTAACAGTTCTCACAGCAGCACAATTTTAAAAGCGAGATAAGAACGGTCGAGACTGGGACAGCTGAAAAATGAGTTCCTGAGACAATAATAGTTGGGACACTTTTAGTGCTGTTGGGAATGCCGGCTCTTTATTATTTGGCATTTGACGTGGTCTTATTGTGGCCATTTTAAAATTGCAGGTGGATTTCAGGTGCAAAATCAAATAATTGAAACATATATCATAAACTTTCTTCCCCACCATTTCAGTCGCTTTTTCTGTGATAATGAAACAAGAAAAATAACCTACGTATTTTACTTACGTAGTCTAGTTTGTAAAGCTCGAGTAAATTTTAATTTTTACTAATCTTTCGTAGTAAATGAACACAAAGTGGTTTGCATAATTTCTCGGTAATCTTCAATCTGTGTAGCGCTTCCAATGATTTATCTCACAATATAGGTCAAACTAACTATACTCCAGCCCCTTAAGACGAATTGAGCAAAACTCCATCTATACAAACTTGTACGAGGAAACAGGGACTCTGTAATGTATAAATGTCTTGAAATTAGTGCTTAGCGGTGTGTGATAGAATTGCTTCTGTTTGGGATTGAGCGTTTTGTTTAATCTCTTAGTGGACAAAGCGCTTGAATGTATTTAAAGCTATTTAGAGTAATTTCTGACTAATTTACCGCAATTCTAACAAATATACGCACTTGATAGGTACTAGTGAGACCTGAGACATACCTACTGTGTCATTCTTGTTCTTAATTTGATTCAATGAACCCTGGTGTCAAAACGGGAGCTGTAGCATCGGCATCAGTTCTCTTACATTCACTTTTCCATTTCGCCCAATCCTGGATACTATTAACTTTTTCTCTAAACCAGCAGTGCAAACCATTCCAAACTGCCAGCCCAAGATTTCAGCCAGTTACTCAAACTGTAGTATAAATTCAGTTAAACTACGCTGATAAATTACTGAGCAGCTATTTACATGAACCAGCTATTAAAGTATGAGAAGAGTCGTTACTAAAGTGTTACTAAACGGTTCCTAAAACTTGGGGTATAATACCTCGTGGGGTTTATCTGAGCTTCGTGAAGCAAACTTTAATGAGGAGGATAATCTATGGTTGTTTCGTTGATTCCCTGCTCTGTGGTTAGATAAGCGAAGTGAAGAAGTAGATGAGAAAGCTATAAGTATTCTATGTTTATATTTGTGTTATAAGTAGTGTTTGGAGTATTTTCTAAAGGTCTTCTATCCAAGTTTGGTCTAGTTAATTTAAAATTTTGCTGTGTGTTTAAAAAATATGAACTTTGATAGCAAAGTTTGTTATGTTTTCCGTTTAATGTAGATACCTACCCACCCAGTAAGACTTTGGAAATTAAACAATTTAAGTATCTTATTTTCCACATACTACAAGATTTGATTTTCATCATGCATTCTAAATAAATGGTAATACAGGCTTACTTTCAAATTTTTATGTGGCATGATTATTTTAAATTACATCAGATCTGTGCATTTTGGTTTCTGTTACAATGTAGTAGATACAGGGCTTGCTAAACTGAAACTACTTAATCTGCAGCCGGCTAGTTGGTGCGGATTAAGTACGGCCGGATTCCGATTTTGTCGTACGGTCCGAGGCAGCAATTTATTTGTCGCTCCGGTAATACCCCAAATACGATCATTTAGCTTGATTGATTCTATTGAGTTCGGATATGGAAGACAGCATTTTTGTCTATGACTAAAGCTATATTGTTTGAGTCTTCTTGTGTTCTGCTCTACTGCGCTATGTCAGGTAGGTATAACAGTATTAAGTACTTAATTATTTTCAAAGTCAGGAAATAAGTATATACCTACCTAGTTCCCTTATAAATCTTGTTCTGAGTCTACTTGTACCCTCCCACTGGGTTAGGCTTTACGTAACGCCCATATCTACCAGTATAAGGTATTTCTTTGTCACTTTCGTAATACGGTTATAATATACGATCATTTAGAACTAATTAATACGGGCTCGTTTAGCTAGATTAATTCTATTGGCTCGAAGGTGGAAACGGTAGAGATTTTTTCATTTGGTTCCTAATTGTAAGAGCTTGTACTTTTTTCATCTTTAAAAATAAAACCGAATGAGTAGGACGTACTAAGTAGTACTTAAATTATAGTAGATTGTTACATCAATAGCATACGAGGGGAAACGAGTACCTATGCTATTGATGTTAACACCCGAGTGGAACACACTGCTTTACATATCGAATGAAAGATAAGTTCAAATAAAATAAAAATAAGGAAAATTAAAGCATGAAAATATTTTGAACCAGTACCTAAGCAAAAGTCACTCACTATGAATGATTTCATCCATCACAAAATATCTCCATTCGCGTAAGAAAATTTATCAAACTTGCAGTAGGCATTTTGTACATCATACTGATTGTTTAAATATTTGATATTTCTTATTAAAATACTGAGAATTAAATCGACAAACACAAACGTTGAGGTTATGAAAATCACAGACTAAAAATTTAATTAATTTCCAATTTATCATGATCTTTTTTTATGCCGCCTTATTCCATGCGACACAAACAATACTGGCCAGTCCGATATTAAAGAAATAAAGTTTTAATAAATTAAAATTCAATTTCGTTTTTAAAATCGATTTCGATTCGAGTAAATACGCGATTCCGAGAATGGAAGAAAAATAGAATAGGACTTTTAACTTTTTAAAATATAGTTTTTAATTTTGACTTCTAGCGAAATGACACTTCCTTTTTTTAAATTCTTAATTTCCCTTGGGAATTTTTGCCAACATAGTTACCCCGCTTTCAGGGAACCAAACACCATAATAATAGGGCATGAGATACCTACAAATTATTTTAATTTGTGTTCTTATGTTCTTTTCTGTTGTAATAAAGCTTCTCTAATATTTCTGTGTAAAACATCTTTAAGTTTCTGTGTTCCGATAAATCCATTTATCTGCTTATTTTTTTTTAAATTCATTATGTGAAGAGAAAGCATGTTGTCTGATAGTAATAGTAAGAGCAGCTATTAGCTAACCCTACCTAAGGGGGATAATAATGATATTTTGGTGATTCAATGAAGCGTACCTATGTAAAACACTACTGTCCTCAAAGGTAGGTAGATGTAAGTAACTATCTGGAGTTTTTTTCCATGCAAGACTCCTTTCTTTCAGGGTATTTTTTAAATAGAATGAACTCGAAATCGGGACCATCTAACGCTAACAATACGCTGCTATAATACACACAAAAACAAACGCATACACTACAAGTGTCGTTATTTAGTGGATACTAAAACTACATTGTAGATAATTCCTAATTGACAGAAAGTATAGTTTAATGGGGTACTTACACGGGTTGATTTCCGCCGAGTAACTAATAATCGAATCCGCATTTGCCTCACAAAGCCGCATCGCCACCCCATATACACAAATTTCTGAAGTCAAGTCAACATTTTGGCAGTCGATAACAAAAAGTGCACAAAACAACATTATACGATGGTAAATCGCCTGCGTGAACATTTACACGGTTGATTTTAGACACCAGCAGATCGTCGTCGCGCGACTTTAAATGACTACTTTGGGGGTTTTCCGTTTTAGTTACCTGCGGCCTTGTCGCTTTGCCATTTATACAGTCGATTTTAGCTGTGCGGCCTTGTCATTCGGCAAAAATCGAGTCGTGTAAATACCCCATTATGGTGTGTGTATGTATACCGGCCTTTATAAACCGGATTTAGCGGCGCAAATCCGGTCACTAAACCGGCTCAATCTGGTTTGTGACCTGATTTTGTCCGTATCTGGTTTCGTATAATCGGAATCTTTGTTTGTCAATTTACGGTTGACCCTACTACAGGCAATGTAGGCAGATAAAGCACGTCTAAACATTTATGGAAAAGAATCTCTTACGAGGCTTTCCTAGGCTAAGTAACGCCCTCAACAGTATAAAGATCATACTCACTATGGAAAAATATTCGATTCGATGCGATTTTTCTATGAAAGTTTGACTTGAGGGATTCATTGAAGGTAGAAGGTAAGACAGGAGTGATGTCTTGGAGATATACAGCTACCCGAACTGTACGCGTTTCTGTGAGTTGTCATATTATTTGTGCTGCTATAGTTTTGAAAGAAAAAAATACAAATAAATAATGGTCTAGAGAAATATAAAGCTTGAAGTCATAGTAAAGTTAGAGACAGCGTAAGCGTAAGTTAACACAGCCATACCTCGAATCCGTACAAAGAAAGGAGAGACCTCTCAAGTTGAATTGCTCAAGAAAACCTGCAGGTAAGAATTTCTGAGACGAAACCCATCTCTTCCTGCAACTGAATAAATAAAACTGTAAGAATTTCATACCGTACTCCCCTGACAATATTTGGCTTATACGGGGTGTAAGGGACAGCGTCCCACAAATTGATAGGGGTTGCTCAGACAACGAAAACTGAACAACTATCACCAGGTTTTTTTTTTCAGGAAATGAAAAAAAATATTGCTTTTCTTTACAAAATGTCTCATCGAGGTGGTAATTTTGTATGAAAAAGCATTTTTTTCGTATAAGCCAAATTTAATATTGTCAGGGGTGTACGGTATGAAATTCTTACCGTTTTATTTATTCAGTTCCTTTCAAAAAATATAGCAGCACAAAAAATATGACAACTCACAGAAACGCGCACAGTTTTGTGTCTGATGGCAGCAATAGGTGCTAGGGTAGCTGTATTTCTCCACGACATCACTCCTGTCTTACCTTCTACCTACAATGAAGCCCTCAAGTCAAACTTTCATAGAAAAATCGTGTTACAGGCATCTTAAATTTTCTTTGCACTGATTTATGGAAAGTAAAAGCAAATAGACCGTCAACTTGTTCTACTTTGCTTCGACGCTTAAGAAGCCATTACGAAGACTTAGTCACAAGAGTATTTCTACAAAGTAAACATTGTGCCCGGTGGTGTGGATGTCTCATTAACTTGGATTTAGTTACTGGGACGCAAGTTTCTCCAGCGAAACAGAGGATTTCGTCTGCAGTATATTCTGTTGTTTGCATTGTTAATTGGTGTTATAAGACGTCAGCGGTTGTTTTCTTCTGTTGTTTGTATTTTGAAGAGCGGATTCTGCCTTTTGCTGGATTGCAAACATACATATAATCACGCCTTTATCCCCAATGGGGTGGGGCAGAGCGTAAACGACCTACACACGCTGCTGGACTGTCTTACCATTATTAGCGCTACTGTAATACTCCTTTAGATTTTTCCGCATGTTTGACTTAAAGAACATTGAGTATGCTAAAGCATAGTCTTTGTATAGCGCAATTGCCGTTACCTATGATTTGCATGATTGTTGTCTCATGGTAATAGAATGTAGTGGGTTGTACCCACAACTTATACAAAATTAATAAACAAAGCATTAGGAAACGGAAAACAAGACGAAAAAAAGCTGTTATTCTTACAATTTATTGAACTAAAGCATTAAAACGTTTACAAAAACGATTTATACAAGCAATAACTGTAATGTAACATTAAAGAGCGCCGCCCTTAAAAACTTTCGCAAAAATTTTTCTATTACAAAGCTTTCCATTCCGTGAATCGCTCCATTTTAAAACTCAGCGCAAAAAGGAAATCGCAAACGACTGCAACCATTTCCGAGCTCTTAGGTACATGGACCGCATTAAGCAGCATTAGTTTAGTAACAAAGGGCGGTGTGACAAAGTGTCTTCACTGAGGCACTGAAAGAAGTTACACCAGGGCCACAGGGCGCTACGCTAGTTCAAATTGGCGATTTTATCGCGCGGTTTTCTTGAGCACTTTCGAATGATTAGGCAAGAAGTTTCCATCACCTATTTCCAAGCTCTAAGGTACACCACATTAGTTGAGTAACAAAGGGCGGTGTGACCGACGCGACACAAAACCTTGCTTACGGCATACAAGACACTGTCAAAAGTTGCACCTCTTTAAAGTATTTTTATAACTCAATGTTTCTAAAATTACAGCCGTGGTGTGTTGTTCCTATTTCTACTATTGTTAAGTAAAACTAGTTAAAGTTTAGTACTGGCAGTACGTGTGCATTTAAATGAACAATCATACACTTAGCTCAGTTAAAAATTAGTTTAGTTTCGGTGCGAGAAGGCTAAAATAGCGGGGGATTTTGTAGCCTACAGAGAATATCAATGACTGAATGAAAACTGGTTTAAGACATCGTTATTTAGATAAAAAGCTTAAATTTAGAAGGTTTGTAATTCGGAAAAGGATTACAATAATAGCTTACCAAATAAATATGACCTGGCTGCTTCAGCTGCGCTGCGTGGTGCAGCCTATCGACAGCTATAGATGCATCTTCAAGCAGCTTCGTGTCGCGTCTCTTCGCGACACTTCTCGGAGTGAACTGAACCTGATGCTGGTTTTTAATATGAAAAGATGTATCAAATTATTGTTTCCAAGTTAAATGTTAAAAGTTGTTTTACTAGTTATGTGTTAAAACTTCTCAATAGTACTTTTAGGAACGTTATCACAAATTAAAAAATAATTATTGCTGTTCTTCTTCTTAGCGAGTTTGCTGTTTACGTGTACAAAGTGTAGCTATACGTACTTAAATTATATATAGCACCCAACCATCAATCAACAGGGCACTTGTAAGAACCAAAGTTCCCGTTACCACAAATAAGCGTTTGCGGCGCGTGTTGGTGTAATAAAGGAACTATTAAGACCGACTTATTGTTCCCCCGAACACCTAAATCACAAACATTTACCTCAGTTACCTCAGTAGTATTCTAGAACATACCAAGGTCTTGAAGTCGGGGAATTATTCACGAAGTTCTCTCGTTAAGCCTCTTGGGACACGAGCAACTTTGGAAAAGTGAAACGTCGAGTACGACAGAGTTGAAAAAATAGGTGTGTATTGTTTCAAGTTTAAAATTGCATTTATCTTTAATGGAAAGATTGCGTAAGTTGTGTTATTTGCAAAAATAAATAAAAAGTCCTGTTCGCGGCGAATTTTTCATTTCTTACTTTTAAAATAGAAACTTAACCTCTGAAAACGACATTTAGAAGAAAACTCTAAACGGGCTCGAACGACATTTAGAAGAAAAGGGGGCTCGAATAAATTATTGAAGAGCAAAACTAAACTAAAGTAAGTATGATAAAAGTTTATGACTTGCGTACTTAATTATGTTTTGAGTAGGTAATAAAAATGATATTTTTATTTTAAAAGAAACCCAAGCTAGATTGTTCTTCTGTTTCATTCTGGTAGGGTAAGATTATTTATAACACATTTGCTAATTGTAAGTGGTGTAATAAGAGACCCTTTACAAATAAAAAATTGTAAAGGGTCTCTTATTACACCAATTTCAATATCGTATTGTATATCATTACGTACTTGTGCGTAATCGTAATGAAAAATGCACGAGTGCTGTAAAACACACGAGTTTTTTTTTAATTAGGTAAAACGCACTGTTTATTGAACGGTACTTTTTTAAATCTTAGCAAAGAGTTTTTACGTCAGAAAAGTGGTAAACGTTTTATGAATAAATTTAACTTTGGGAGATAAAATATAATGAATAAACATTTCATTCTTTAATTTAATTAATTTTGACAATAAATTTCAACAATTTATCTGTAACAAAACATAAAAATATTAATTTAGTTTATTAGTAATACTGGCTGTTTTTGTGCCTTTGCCTTAAAAAAAATCGCTGCGCGATATATACTAGGTAATCTGTGGATGCGCGCGCATCGCTAATTTGTGAACGAGTAAAGATTATTCCGCGCGTTTTTTCTTTTCGCTGTATTGTTTTAATTTTTTTGCTATTTTCTCGCAAATATGTTACAAAACGTCGTACGACATACGTGCGGTTTGATAATTACAGTCTCTGCTTTCTTGTAGCCCTCGCCTACGGCTCGCGCTAGCAATATCGCCTCGGCTGTAACTATCAACGCACCGCACTTGTATCGTAAGGTACTATTTTCAAATTTATATGGTTCAAATAACTTTTATTCCTATTAAATATTTTTGAAATATTGGTGTGTAGAAACACAAATGCTCAAAACAATTTCCATTCGAACCTACAAATCATTACAGGGAATAAAGGCAAAAAAATTTGAAACGGAAATTTATGTGTACAATAAAAGCGGTTTACTGTGGACGCGGACCATTGTCCCGTAATTAAATGGTGCAATTAATCTGCACAAAGTTGGCGACGATATCACTTATTTCAGGGTCACCGAGATATTTTCACCAATTTATTTTGACTCGTGCTCAATCATTTCGTAAAATTTAGGTGCGGGCTGCGAGCAACCACTCTCGTATTTTTGACAATTTTATTACTAGTTAAATTATTTACCAGCTTATCAAACTACGTTTAGTTAAGTTAAATTAGCTTAGTTAAATTAATTACCAGCAAACCAGCATATCAAACTACGGGATTAATAAAAGTTGCTTGGTAGGTAAATAAAGAAAATTTTGAAGCTGCTACGAGCTTCCATAATTTTAATATAAAAAATGTTTATTAACTATTTATAATTATTTGATTGTATAGAATGGCTTCTGGATTGGCTATTGAGGAAGTCCACTTTCGGAAATAGAAGTATATGTTGGTATTTATACTTAAATTATTCTTATAAATATAGTAGACCTTGGTTGATAGTATGATACCAACATGTCCGCACGTGGTAGTCGTCTCACTTAAAGTGCGGTGCAGACACTTCTGCTTGTTGTCAGAAATTCACATGATGGTGCTTTCTACAAAGCCTTACCAAGCATTTTGAGAGCATAAATAAACAGTACTACATTGTTATTTTATTCCCCTTTGTACACTTATTCCCGGTAGTTCAGTTTACGTTTGGCTGCACAAGTTGATGCAAGGTTCCAGCGTCTAAAACAGACGTGAAGTTGTAAAGTAAACAAGGGCAGCGAAGCAGTGTGAAGTTAGTCCTTAAGACCGAGCACCATAACCGAGTGAGTTTATGTTTTTGATGTTAACTGACGTAGAGCCTCTTCATAGGATTTCTTTGGAGAACTGTTAGGTTGAAGCATCTTTAAATACAAAACATCGCTGGAAGCGTTATACTGAAATTAAGTTCTTTTAACTCGTGTAACCTACACGAAGATTTTTATTAAAAAAAATATTTTGCTAAAATGCTCTGAAACGATTTTAAAAATGACACAAATCAAAATTTAAAAATAACAGATCAAATTTACTATGCTTTTTACGCTTTCTTTACGCTCTACTGCTTAGCTCATATGAGAATGCATATACATACCTAAATTACCACTTATCCCTAAAATGCAGATGTTGCAACCAACTACAGTGCAAAAATGAAGTTAAATAAAGTAAACAATACTCCAGAAATCGGCGTGAAGTTAGTCCTCATCGCGGGGCAAATAAACGAGTGAGTTTAATGCTTTCTGGCGTTGCAACAGAATTAATGTTCGAGGGGTTGCCAGTTTGAACTAACTTGGCTAAACTTTTAATGGTTTTTAAAGTCGGTAAGAAAATAGAATAGTTGGAGTCGCATTCAAAGACTGTCAAATGAACTTTTACTTACTTTAAAACTATAAATAGACATGAACTCTGATTTTTAATCGACATATTCAACAAAATTCGCTACTCCAAGCTTGCTACGCTTATTGTTGTCCATACTTTCAATTTCTGCTTCTTTATTTTAATGGATTATTGGAATAGGTTAACTTTTAATTTCACCTTTTTTCATTTTATTTAATGGAGTCTTGGAATCGATTCTAGCGAACACATTTCAAAGCAAGATTAGCTCTTGAATGCAGATTATGTTTTAGGAAAACGTAGTGTGGGAGGCAGAAGCCAGATTGAACGATTACGAATGTTGGTTGGAGCTAAATGAGAATACTTATCGGAGCACTTCAGTAATGAAATCAAAATACCTTTACCTACCTTTGTACCTATGATATGTTGATATCTATGATATACTTAAGATAGGGGTTTATTAAAGCTTTATAGCTTAGTGTTATGTGTGTGAGTGTTATGTGAATTTAATGTTTAGAAATAATATTGCGCACCTTATAGGAAAGGTCTACGTCCAGTTGTCGAGCAGTGGATTAAAACACGCTTAATTACCTACCTGTCTAGTTTCCTCAAAATAAAATAAAGCCTGAAATCCCGAGGCCTATTTGAAACATAATAATTTCTAAAATGGTGCTGAGAGAAAACATTTTTAAACGACTCCAAAACAAAGGAGGAGGTTCTCAATTCGGTTGTACTTATGTTTTTTTTTTATTATCAATATTATTTATTATTATGTTTATTTTTTTTATGTTACGTTCTGGAAAATTATTTTTTTATTTGAAAGGGCATACTTACTTGCAGATTGGTCACGTTTCTATAAAAATCTAATTCTGATGATGGGATCCATGAGGAATCGACGGAACTCTTCAAATTTTATAGGCATACATAAAAGGCATACATAAGTATATTTAGTAACACACCAGTCATTTTCATCCAAAATATGACATATTTTAGAGAGCGAAGCTATCAGAGATACGGAAAAACCACATTAGCAAAAGTAATAAAATATGATGACCACTTTCTCTTGGTGTATGTAAATCGAAGGTTTGGAGTACCTGATGTTGAACCCTAGAGCCCAGCTACACTATCAAAAATACGGATAATCTGCTATAGCAAACGTTTTTCAGTTTGATAAGAATAATAATCATCTAATCTATTATTGCAATAAATAAATTGTCCTAGTAAATTGATTTAGTTTTATGGAGTTGAGTAGTCAAAACACAAAATTATTTCTTTCTTATTCAACTTTGGCGGACTTAACTTTGGAGGCGTTTTATTTTTTTTGTTAAATATAAAACTATAAATAATTATCAAGTTCATGATTTTATAATTATCCTTCGTTCCGGGATCCATTTACGGGTGCTTATTTTCGTCAACATTAACGTTAATGATATTATCAAATAATACCTAGCTAAGCCTGAGGTAATGGATCAAATATTGAATCCACCTATTAAAAGTAAATCTATTCAATATTTGGGGACTTATAATATTAGGGATTTAAAGGTTACACGAAATTGTATCCATTTGACGTGTATTTGACAATTCAGTACCTATCACTGAGAGTATTCAATAAAAGTTACTAGAGAATAGTACATTGTTTATCGAGGGGAGAACATGACCTATTCCAACGAGGGTGTAGTTTGAGGCCCGAAGCTTTATACTGCACCTATGAGGAAAATATAATTAAAAATCCTTGTAAGATAAAGCATGATATCACTTACATAAGAAGATATCTTAAGAACATTTGAAGTGTCATCATCCATTCGAACAGAACACAAACAAACAAAACACATATTACTACAGTTACACATTACATCGAAAACTCTAAACACTTAATTTACATTAAATAAGTCAAATAAATCAAAGAACGAAAAAGAATTCGCGCGGTCATGTTGATTTTGCCATATTTTTTACTTGAAAATATAAAAGAGGCAAATGAAACAAAGAACATACTGCCAAAAAATGTAATTGGCCAGTATATTTGTGGGCTTCGAGATACAAACTTTTTGTTTTTTGGCATCCGCCTGTTTCTAGTCTTGAATTATGAATTTAAAAAAAATAAAGGAGGGAAAATACTTTCTCCCCTAGGGGAGAACGTAAATCCCATATATTTTTGCCCGTATTCGTTCGCAAATATGGGATTTACGTACTTTCTTCCCTTTTTCAAGTAAGAACTAATATACTTTCCGAATAGGTGTAGTATAAAAAATATTTCATTTCATTTCAGAATAATGTTATCTCACGTACGCTTTAGCTTGATAATATAAATAGCTAGATTGTTTGTTCGTGTATTTTATTATACAAAGGAAAATGGAAGACGCTCCTTTGTCGTGAGATGAGTTAGTTCATTTGTGCGTGTTTTGCATTGAGGATAATTGGTTTGGGGTCTTCCGTTAAGTTAGTTGGGTCGCGTTTAAATTATTTCATGGGCCGTGACGTTTTTTTAATATTTGGAACAAAACTTCTACCAGACATAACAAAAAACAAAACGCAGGGTAACGAATACTGATAAGGCAAATATAGCAGGCTCTTTGAATGTGGCAAAAGCAAGTCTTCTTAATAAATCACGTGTTAATTTATAGTCAAATCAAAACCTAATTTACGACCAACTGCATATTAAACTATACGCAATAACTCACTCGTTCACGTCAGTGAAACCAGTTAGGGCCATAATAATTTATTTATTACGCATTTCGATCGTGAAGGGTGGTCATGTTATCATCATTCAGGCATTTGCCGGCACCATACTGCGCCCCTTTTATTGCGCAAGTTAGCCGCTTCAGCGCTGCATGATTTGTGGGAGTTTACGATACAAATTTGTTTATAGCTATACAGCGTAGTTGTAAACGTATTTGGCAAGTTCTCGTGCCCCTCAGAGGATTTCTGGCAGAGAAATATGACACTGACGCGAAAAGTATTACGTAAACCTTACTGCGTATCGAATCCTAAAATCTCACCCACCTTTTACCTATGTAAATAGGTAAATAAATTGTATAATATCTTTATTTACAATAATGAAAAGAAATTGGTTGACTAAGACCAAACAAGAAATCCGAATATTTAATATCATTAAGGACTTCTCGGAGGCCTATTAGGCGGTTAAAAATCTCTAACACCATAATAATAACTATAATAACCTTCATCGGCTTGATCGACACAAAAAATCACTCAACTCAAGTAAAAATACCAAGTGGTCTCATCACACTGAAAACTAGTTAGTTTTTAGCTAATATACTTGAGCCAGGGTAAATTGAGTGAAGAACTAGAAGTGCCTTCTTCAGCATATTTTATCACTCTTGTCTTGAGCCATTTCACTCAAAACCGACCGTATGAACACTGTGGGTTCGTTGAATGTGACAAATAAGGGCCATATTTCTACTACACCACTGATTTGAAGAGATAGTGAGGTAGCAGACAAAAACATACCAATAAGTTTAGATTTAAAATTAAAGAAATGTTTTCTGATTCTGATTTTTTAACGTTTTTTTATTTAGTTAAAATATGAATTAAGGTAGGTAATTTTGCCAGGTCATTTTAGACTTTTGTACTGTACAAAGAGTGATATAACGTACTTTTACACACCTCTGCATTATTATATCAACATAATGTATCAAGGAACTTGCGTTTAAAGCAAGAAAATAATCCCAAGGGATTTAAAGTTGTATGGAAATCCTTAATAGCCCAAGGGTTATTATGTGATTTGAATTTGGAATGTCATGTGAACTACTAAGAAAATAATTTTCAGAAAAAAATAAATATGGCTGTGTGTGTATTAAAACTGTTGCCACACTCGCCTTCTGCGCCTCCCGGCGAGTGTAAAAAGGCTGTATGACTAGTTATCTGTATGTGCTCTTTGCTTTGTATAAAAAAAAGAAACTAAAAAAAAGAAAACGCGGTTTGATTTTGCAAAAGTTTTTCTTTCATTGATTATTACTTCCATTTCGTAAATTGTCGAGTGAAATTAATATTTTGACTCCAGAAGACATTGTGACTAGTATTTTATCGTATTTTGTTATTTATGTTGAATATGATCAATTCGTTTTTTGGAAAAATACGTAGGTAGTGGATTGGATTGTGAACGTGAAGTGTAGTTCAGTGAGTGTGAATTGACTTTCGGATCTGTTGCTTCTGGTATGTTTTCAATATTTATTTATGTATCAATATTACATGATTAGGTATATTTCTGAGCTTTATTATCTTACAGACGCCTGCCACCGTCTAAGTAATCTATGCAGTAGGTGTGTAAAATATAGTATGCTCCTCGGGAATAAATGTGTCTTCGCCTTGGGCAGACTTGAATCCCTCGCTACATTCAGGATTCTTGTCATAATTCCCTCGCTTCGCTCAGGAATTAAACATTTAATTCCCTCGCTGCGCTCGGGAATTAATCGTAGGATCCTTCATTCCGCTCAGGATTCAATATGCTGCCCGTGACGTTAGACACTGCTTTATTCCCTCGTTGCCTAATATACTATTCCTGCTGATCTGATAAAAATAATTATTTAAATTAAGTATGTCTGTAAATATGTATAATAATCATCTCCTCATCTCGCCTAGCCTTTTTTCCGTTACCTATTAATTGAGGATTGAACGAAAGTACTGGTTTTTACACAGAGCGACTGCCATCTGTGTCATCAGCATAATGCATAAAAGTAAATAATTTCTTTCCACGCTGTTATCTTGGCCCCGTGGAACATTGTTTAGATAAACTGTTAGCATTTTAGTACATGATTCCCACCTTTTGTTCTTTTTTTACTGCCCCCCATATCCTTTAGATTGCATCTGCAAATATGTTTCAATATTTTTTTATTTCTTCTAATAATGTAGATAATTTTTTTGTGTTATGGCGTTTTTGCCTATTCCAATACAATACTTAAAGTACTGCCACCTGTATCTACCATAATGTCATCAGCATAATGCATAAAAGTAAATATTTCTTTCCACGCTGTTATCTTGGCCCCGTGGAACATTGTTTATATAAACTGCTAGCTTTTCAGTTGATGTGCATCCATTCCGAGGTACCACGGTCCCAGTCGCCGTGATTCCCACCTTTTGTTCTTTTTTTTACTGCCCCCCATATCCTTTAGATTGCATCTGCAAATATGTTTCAATATTTTTTATTTCTTCTAATAATGTAGATAATGTTTTTGTGTTATGGCGTTTTTGACTATTCCTACTTTGATTGTATTGCTAGGAGGTAGATATCACACAATAAAATGAAAAAGCGTTAAGTATAATTTATCGTACAGTCGCTAACTTCATCATCATCATCATCATTAATTTAAGGCATGCTCTTGTCGGTTCAGTTCATGAAGTGAACGCAAGCTCTCCCTACATTCCGCTTTTCTATGTAGCTAATTAATATGATTTCATTACTATTCAGGCCAAAAATACACTCGTGTAGCGTTTCTTTTTTGTCAAAGTAATTTATGCTACTCCTGAGCACGAACATAATTTCATATTAGCGCAACTATAAATTAACCTGTCTAATTTGCAAATAACCTCATGAATATTAATCCTGTGGAGTACCGTTTTTGAAAAACTGTTTCCTAGGCAAAGTGGGTGACGCTGGGCGCTGGATTACTTGCCTAACAAGTTTATGCTTAAATTGCATCAAAACTCCACTAGGAAACTCGCAACTTGCAAAGAAAAGTTAGTTCCATAAAAATGTTTGAAGGAAACTTGAAAGACAAAATTGCCTTAGCTGCGAATGGATTTGTTTTCTAAAGTTACGACCAAGTTTAAAGTAAACGATAAGGATAGTGAAATTGTAACCGACGGTAACATACTCTGTAAGTAAATATTCTATCTTAAGGAAGTCAAGGAGAAAGCGGAATGTAGGGAGAGCTTGCGTTCACTTCATGAACTGAACCGACAAGAGCATGCCTTAAATTAATGATGATGATGATGATGAAGTTAGCGACTGTACGATAAATTATACTTAACGCTTTTTCATTTTATTGTGTGATATCTACCTCCTAGCAATACAATCAAAGTAGGAATAGTCAAAAACGCCATAACACAAAAACATTATCTACATTATTAGAAGAAATAAAAAATATTGAAACATATTTGCAGATGCAATCTAAAGGATATGGGGGGCAGTAAAAAAAAGAACAAAAGGTGGGAATCACGGCGACTGGGACCGTGGTACCTCGGAATGGATGCACATCAACTGAAAAGCTAGCAGTTTATATAAACAATGTTCCACGGGGCCAAGATAACAGCGTGGAAAGAAATATTTACTTTTATGCATTATGCTGATGACATTATGGTAGATACAGGTGGCAGTACTTTAAGTATTGTATTGGAATAGGCAAAAACGCCATAACACAAAAAAATTATCTACATTATTAGAAGAAATAAAAAAATATTGAAACATATTTGCAGATGCAATCTAAAGGATATGGGGGGCAGTAAAAAAAGAACAAAAGGTGGGAATCATGTACTAAAATGCTAACAGTTTATCTAAACAATGTTCCACGGGGCCAAGATAACAGCGTGGAAAGAAATTATTTACTTTTATGCATTATGCTGATGACACAGATGGCAGTCGCTCTGTGTAAAAACCAGTACTTTCGTTCAATCCTCAATTAATAGGTAACGGAAAAAAGGCTAGGCGAGATGAGGAGATGATTATTATACATATTTACAGACATACTTAATTTAAATAATTATTTTTATCAGATCAGCAGGAATAGTATATTAGGCAACGAGGGAATAAAGCAGTGTCTAACGTCACGGGCAGCATATTGAATCCTGAGCGGAATGAAGGATCCTACGATTAATTCCCGAGCGCAGCGAGGGAATTAAATGTTTAATTCCTGAGCGAAGCGAGGGAATTATGACAAGAATCCTGAATGTAGCGAGGGATTCAAGTCTGCCCAAGGCGAAGACACATTTATTCCCGAGGAGCATACTATATTTTACACACCTACTGCATAGATTACTTAGACGGTGGCAGGCGTCTGTAAGATAATAAAGCTCAGAAATATACCTAATCATGTAATATTGATACATAAATAAATATTGAAAACATACCAGAAGCAACAGATCCGAAAGTCAATTCACACTCACTGAACTACACTTCACGTTCACAATCCAATCCACTACCTACGTATTTTTCCAAAAAACGAATTGATCATATTCAACATAAATAACAAAATACGATAAAATACTAGTCACAATGTCTTCTGGAGTCAAAATATTAATTTCACTCGACAATTTACGAAATGGAAGTAATAATCAATGAAAGAAAAACTTTTGCAAAATCAAACCGCGTTTTCTTTTTTTTAGTTTCTTTTTTTTATACAAAGCAAAGAGCACATACAGATAACTAGTCATACAGCCTTTTTACACTCGCCGGGAGGCGCAGAAGGCGAGTGTGGCAACAGTTTTAATACACACACAGCCATATTTATTTTTTTCTGAAAATTATTTTCTTAGTAGTTCACATGACATTCCAAATTCAAATCACATAATAACCCTTGGGCTATTAAGGATTTCCATACAACTTTAAATCCCTTGGGATTATTTTCTTGCTTTAAACGCAAGTTCCTTGATACATTATGTTGATATAATAATGCAGAGGTGTGTAAAAGTACGTTATATCACTCTTTGTACAGTACAAAAGTCTAAAATGACCTGGCAAAATTACCTACCTTAATTCATATTTTAACTAAATAAAAAAACGTTAAAAAATCAGAATCAGAAAACATTTCTTTAATTTTAAATCTAAACTTATTGGTATGTTTTTGTCTGCTACCTCACTATCTCTTCAAATCAGTGGTGTAGTAGAAATATGGCCCTTATTTGTCACATTCAACGAACCCACAGTGTTCATACGGTCGGTTTTGAGTGAAATGGCTCAAGACAAGAGTGATAAAATATGCTGAAGAAGGCACTTCTAGTTCTTCACTCAATTTACCCTGGCTCAAGTATATTAGCTAAAAACTAACTAGTTTTCAGTGTGATGAGACCACTTGGTATTTTTACTTGAGTTGAGTGATTTTTTGTGTCGATCAAGCCGATGAAGGTTATTATAGTTATTATTATGGTGTTAGAGATTTTTAACCGCCTAATAGGCCTCCGAGAAGTCCTTAATGATATTAAATATTCGGATTTCTTGTTTGGTCTTAGTCAACCAATTTCTTTTCATTATTGTAAATAAAGATATTATACAATTTATTTACCTATTTACATAGGTAAAAGGTGGGTGAGATTTTAGGATTCGATACGCAGTAAGGTTTACGTAATACTTTTCGCGTCAGTGTCATATTTCTCTGCCAGAAATCCTCTGAGGGGCACGAGAACTTGCCAAATACGTTTACAACTACGCTGTATAGCTATAAACAAATTTGTATCGTAAACTCCCACAAATCATGCAGCGCTGAAGCGGCTAACTTGCGCAATAAAAGGGGCGCAGTATGGTGCCGGCAAATGCCTGAATGATGATAACATGACCACCCTTCACGATCGAAATGCGTAATAAATAAATTATTATGGCCCTAACTGGTTTCACTGACGTGAACGAGTGAGTTATTGCGTATAGTTTAATATGCAGTTGGTCGTAAATTAGGTTTTGATTTGACTATAAATTAACACGTGATTTATTAAGAAGACTTGCTTTTGCCACATTCAAAGAGCCTGCTATATTTGCCTTATCAGTATTCGTTACCCTGCGTTTTGTTTTTTGTTATGTCTGGTAGAAGTTTTGTTCCAAATATTAAAAAAACGTCACGGCCCATGAAATAATTTAAACGCGACCCAACTAACTTAACGGAAGACCCCAAACCAATTATCCTCAATGCAAAACACGCACAAATGAACTAACTCATCTCACGACAAAGGAGCGTCTTCCATTTTCCTTTGTATAATAAAATACACGAACAAACAATCTAGCTATTTATATTATCAAGCTAAAGCGTACGTGAGATAACATTATTCTGAAATGAAATGAAATATTTTTTATACTACACCTATTCGGAAAGTATATTAGTTCTTACTTGAAAAAGGGAAGAAAGTACGTAAATCCAAGCGAACGAATACGCGGGCGGCAAAAATATATGGGATTTACGTTCTCCC